>JAQFYM010000696.1:0-52520 GCA_034694785.1 Agrenia bidenticulata | reverse complement strand
AGTTTTTGAAACTTTCAAAGTAATTAAATAATTAAATCAATGTGGACAATGGACATGATATCCAAAAACAGTTTTCCAAGTTCTATCACGACTTTTTATTTGTATTCAATATCTTCAATTACTTTTGTATAGCTAGCAGAAGCTTAACAGTTAACATTTTGCAGGTAATGTGATGGTCGGAGGTGGTGGATAATCATAATCATAAGTGGTCATACTACTATTCTATGGTGGTTGAAGTCACACAATTATGTCTATAGTTTAATATCGCAGTACTAGTAACACTAGAACAAACATAATTTTTCAGTAATATGGAGGGAGTAGTAATGGAATATTCTTGAAACGGTAAAAAAAAATTGCGACTTATAGAAGATACGGTGGTTGGTGGTACGTAAGTAACGTAAGAATGTCTCAGACGAACAGAATGAGAATGACTAGCTTCATTAATATTATTTCCCCCGTATTCCATTAATTACAACTTATTCATTTTAAACTTTTTTTAAAATTTACATTTTTGGAGCATGGCTTGTCGCATTTTTTGAACTACTGCTACTGATCCGTGTTTCCCTGTCAGTCCGAAAGTGAGTAATATAATTATGAAATACGCATGAATAAAATTATAAATACATATCAAGAATTATGAACACATGTACATTATGAGTACATCGATTCACAGAAAAAAGGTACAAGATTTTATACAAGCTACATATAAAGTGAGCTTTGCTTTTTGTGGAGCAATTAAGTTAGGTAAGTCAAGCTGTCCATTGCATTTGAGACTGGTTAAGGAAAAGCGTGCAAACCCTAAAAATCAGATTAAGAACAAGAAATCTTTCAATTACGAGCGTTTGAATCATCATAAAGAGGCAGTTGAGTTGTTCATTAAAAGTTGGGCAGGGCGACTCAACAGGGCTCTGGAGATGTAGGGCTGATGTAAGGGAAATGCTACACCCAAAGCGACGTTCAACGCCGCGGAGTCATAGGCATGACACCCAGAATATCGATAAAGAGGTTTCTTATCAAAACGACAACCTCCAGACTGTGCCCCGAATGGAGCTATACATTCTTTCTTCAAGCTACAGGCAACCCAGGGCTTCATCACCTGAAAACCCGTTCAGAAAAATGCATAAAATATTCCCATCTTTTACAACATTCTCGACGTTGACTCAGATTTACCTTTGTTTGCAAATTCTCGGTTTTACAAACGAGGAGCTGTGAAGGATCAATCATTCGATGGAAAAAGAAGTTTTCAACCTCGGTTTGAAAAAACTGGAACATTTTAGGATGTGTTAATGAGGATGTAGGGTGCCCAGATGGCCAACCAACTATTCCATCACTTCCTCCACTTTTAGCCATATTTAAAAATCGGTCTAAATTGACTTTGGACTGAGCTAGGAGTCGTCGGTCAATGTCCAACCATAAAATACAGCCTCCATCTGCGTCTACCATAGTCTACGATAGAAAGTTAAATTTTAGATTGATAAGAAGTTGGTCTTTGTAAATGATCAGAACAACAACAACGATAGTCTTCTAAGTAAACATTGATACAATGAAATTACCTGTGTGATAAGGGGTCGGTAAGCTCTAAAACTGAGATCCTTGACATGTTCTGGATAATCTTCGAAGTTGAACCGTCGAATAAAACAAGATGAGGAGTTGCAGAGGTGTTTAAGGTTTAACGAAAACTCGTCATTCTCTTCAGGGGGTGTCGAATGCTCTACGTTCCACAACACTATAGGATTCGTAGGTAAGGCTGTTTGGATATTGGTGAGAAAATCCTCCACTTGGAATACTTGCCCTTTACTAACCTATATTGAGTAGGGGAACAAATAAACATGTGAAACTATTTTAATCGACAACACACAAACAATTAAAAAATGATCCTTACAGACGTTACGATAATAATTGGAAACGTTCCATTGGGAATAGTGAACTCGGACGAGTCAAGTCCAAGCTTTTGGGCTTGAGTAGTCTCTCGTCCAAGTGGATCGTGATTAAATCCTAATAAATTCAAATACTTGTCTTCTACTTGTAACCGCTTTTCCGAACTTTCCGCCTGCAAATTTTCCTGTAATTTCAAAAGTATTCAAAAGATAAATGTTGCTCTGATACCCATACAGAAAATACTGAAAGTTTGAAACCTTAAGAGACTCAAACTGCTTGTGAGTTCGAGATACTATGTCCTGGAGAGTGTGGGGTTGTTTTTGTCCAATAAGGGAGAGGATACAGCTGGTTATTCCAACGGAGAGAACGAGGGCAATAAAGTGTCGAACTTTACAAGTCAACCCTCCCATCTCTCCAGATTCAAATGGCAATCCACAATCCAAAACTATTATAGCCGAGAGTTAATTACTTAAAGTTTTTAAGAAGTCCTCATTATTCGAGTATAGTTTGCTATTTGAATTTTTGGAATCCTCGATTTTGACATTGTACTTGTTCGGAATGTGGGTTGGAAAACTTTTAATTTGCAGTCCTCCTCAATCATCAATTATGAAATGAAATAAAAACTATAAATTCTAATTCCACGCAATGAGTACAATAACACGACTAAAGATCTGTTCAGCACTCCGGACTTCCGGAGGAAGGGGGAATAGATAAGATTACAATTATCTATGCCTGTGCCGCAACCTTTTGTCGGCTTAGTCAGTTCTTAAATCCTAGTTTGAGTTTTAAGTAGAATTGATGATAAATAAAAATTAATTCTAAATCCAAAAAAGGTTTAAATCTTACGACCATTCCAATTTGAATTCAGCGGGCCGGCAGATCGATAAGAATTATCTCACAATGCCCACACTCGTTCAAACAATAAACGCAACAATGTCTTTGTGACAATCAAAAATATAATTGGTGGTAATTGGTAATTATGATATCATATTAATATTTAATATTGCTGGTAGTTTACTCAATTCTCTTGCATTTTAGCGTTTAGTGCATTCAATGTGCGTCTCCCATCGTCAGCAACCGATGCGATGGTTCTTCTAAAAACTCTCGAGAAAAGCTACTCCAAGCGATTTTGTATGAAATATTTTATGACATTTATTCAGGACATATAAATGTCACTGGAATGTGTCGCAACTTGCAGACGTGTGTCACATCCAGAGATTTTGTGACACTAAAATGTAATGTCTTGCCAAACTCTCAATATTGCGTGTAGCTCTATAGTCGAATTTTATTCATTTATTTGTTTATAGTTTGACCTGAAATGTTTGGTGTTCAAAATTTCGTGATTCCAATTCATTTTGTTTTTGAACTTACTACGATTGATCGGTTCACCACAGTATTAATTATTAGAAGCCGTAAGACGGTAAGGACAGGAAATTAATCCTAAACTCAACGTTATTTTATTCTCATGGGCCTGTTTAGGAGTATGTGTCCCTGCCTGTATCCAGTAATTACTTTACCTTATCACAATGAATCATAAAATTATATAAGTACTTGTAAATCTAAACTGTTTTACCAGAGATACCTAATCGGACATGTTATTTTATTAAATCCCCTAAGAGCCCAATTTCATGTAATTAAGGTCCCAATACACAACCATGACCGTTCAAGTGTTTCAGAAGGACGTAAAATCCCTCCTGATTTTATAATTAAACCCTTTTAAAGATACTTGGAAACAAGAAGTAAAACTAGACTTGCTTCTGCCAGCTGGCTATACATGTTTGGCTTTTCAGATATTAAAGCATAGAAGGTAATTAGCCGATAGCCCATTTTAGTTAAATTCTAGTTCATAAGTAATTACTATACATTCACTAATTCTAAGCATAAGCAATCCAGATCTTGGCAACTGTATATAATTACGTTATAATATTATTGTCTTAGTTATATCTTAAAAACCTGTTCGAAACCATTTAGCTTTAGTCAGCTTTTCGACACAGTGGACGATATCTTATAACCAGAATTTTTATAATCCATAGTCTAAAGTCTGCTAGATTCTATAAATATTTCTTACACTGTCCAAAACTCATCCTTGTCAACTCAAATTGAGAAGCCTACCTCATGTTTGACCCTTTGTATTCACTGAGGAGAAATTAGACGGAAAATTATAAGCTCTAGAATCGAGATGGACATCAAGTATTTAACTCCCCTTTATCAACTTGAGAATAAAAAATATTCGTAAAAATATACGCTGACGAAATCTGAGTCTAATACCAGACCTAGACATGCTGTGATGGCTAGTATTATTGTCCTTTGGAATGAACTAAGTCTCAAGCGTTTCAATATTACTGACTTATCAAAATATTATAAAGGAACCGAAGGAATAAAAGTCCATTATTGAGATGTGCTGACCTAAGGTCAAAGTTGAAGGTTGCAACTTTGAACTTATTATTTACATTTTATCCTAAAAACTAAATCGTATTTAAGGTGTGGTTATTGTCTCAAACTCATACATAGGCAAGATGTAAGGTAACTATCTAATTACTAAAGTGCTAATGCTGTAAACTAATTGCAAGCATTGACTTGGAATCTAAGGGGACTCTTCAGAAGTTGGCTGCACGTTAATGAAGTCTGTCACACTAACGGTGAAGACTCGAGGGGCAATGTATCCCCCGAATCCAGGTCGACCCTTGTGGTAAACACCAACTCCTCGGAGCCATACCGGTGGATTGGGACGAACTTCTTGGATGTCGATGAATGGAATTGTTGTCTGAGAAACGTCCTTGTACCGAGACGTGGTACCGAACTCCAAGAACTGGTCATGGACCGAATCGGGTATGGAAGGCTGTTTGGACAGAGTTGGAATATCGGGGTCGTCTATCTCAAGCTTTTCTCGAGGGTTCTTCTGGGCTTCAGGAGTATTGTCATTGCTAATCCAGTGAGAGGAGCCGCTTATCAATTTCCCTGTTCCGGGGTTAATCTGGGTCGCCTGAACAAAAATATTCAAAGGTTAGCAATAACCTAACAGTACTGTTTATATATTTTCAAATTTTCTACAAAACTGTGAAAGACAAATTACTTGGATTTCAAGATTGATGTGAGTTCCTAGTACACGGAACTTGACCCCTGTGACCACATGCTCAGGCGTTACGACGAGATCATCCAAATCAAAGCCCCGTCTCGTGAATTCCAGGACTGCCACTTGATCAGTATCTTTTTTGTTGGCATTGGCTACGTCCTTCCATTCTGTCGTTTCATCCTTGACATCCCCTCCTTTCTCGGGCTCTCCTTGTTCAATCTGTAGATGAAGAACTCCGCCCTTCATGAGGAATCTCACTCCAGTCACAATTTTATTTGAAGAAACATCCGAGGTGGCAGGAAGAAGGCTGAAATGTCTGACAGTTGTTGGACTGTGGGGGTCATCGCAGAGACAAAAGCAGTTGCTGCAGTGGTACAAGAATCTCCAGTGACTGTTCTTCTTGACTGTATCTTTCTTACATTGTTGAGATGCTGTTCAAACAAATGCATTAATATTTATGACTATCTATTTGTTTTTCCTTTGGTAATAAATTGAAAATAACTTACAAGTTCCAAGCGTCGGTCCCCGCTTGTATTCAATGTAGTCATACCTTCTTGGAGCATCTGCAGGGCAAACAGTGGCATCCGCAGCGATGTACTTGCACTATGAATTATTTCTCAATTATTAAACAAGCTCGCAATAATATAAAATAAATAAAAAGTAAATATCTTTGTAATCAAATACATCAACGATATTTCCAGTACAAACTCGGTGTTTAAAACAAGATTCGTCATCAGGGAAGTTGCACCGGGCTTTGGTAAATGTGTAATCTGAACAACTTTGCTTGCATGATCCACTCGGGTGGAGTTTGATTTCGTTTTCAATGTAACCCTGTGAAAACATCCCTAGCATTGTAAAACTTATTCTCTAAAAGGGTCGAATATAGTTCATTACCTGGAGGAGTTCTTTAAATTGCTCATAATTGACCCCAGCTTCGAGCTTGATTGGGTCACATTTCCAAAAGGCTGAGGAAGCAGAGGCCATGACATCTTTAGCCACTACTGCCTTCTCTTCTGTCCGCTGCAGGAGGGATCTCTTGGCATCCTTGATTTCATTTGTGATCTCAGCTACAAGGTACAAAAATCACTTGGGATTATTATGAACTGCAATTTTTTATGGAAGATATTAGAATGCCTAAATTACTACGCACTTGAGTTGATAGTGTATCGAAGCATCCATGCAAAGTTGAGCAAAACGTATTCCTTGATGTCAAATGTTGCCAGTGTCTGGTAGAATCCGTAGATGACCCGCTGTGGTGTTTTTCCATTCCACAAACACCAGTAAGACTGTTTTAGAGCTTCCTGGACACGCATAAACAATCACAAAATTACTAAATTATGTGAATATATTAAATGCAACGACTGTGCTCACACAGCATGTGGGATTATAAAAATTATAATAACTGAATAATTCATGGACTTTCCTAATTGAGATTGATGACTTAGAAGGACCGAAACTTTTACAAACCTCAATGTGCTGGTTGAGAATGTGGAAAGCGTCTCGATCTTTTCGAGTCCGAGTGACGGCTGCAGAATGAGCATTTTCGATCAAATATCTCAACGTAATCGTCCCCTGGTCATCCGTGTTGTATAAAGGTTTCAAAATCAGGTCTTTAATCGAGTTGGCATCAAAATCGTATCCAGAACCGGGTAGAAACGCATCTGGCATTTCCTATATTTAATAAGGCAGGTTTTAAAATTTTAAATCCCCAGGAATTCGTTATTGCAAAAAATAATTAGAAAAGTTACAGGGAATATTTTGAAATGTCCGTATAGAATATCGACAGGAGATGTGAGAACGGCGATTTCTGACCATTTGTCTTTCCATAATTTCGTGGTGCTAGAAATTAAAAAATTATTTTACTCATCCCTTAATAAACCAATTAATTTTCCATAATTAAAGGTATGAAAAAATCCCAAATTACTTTTTAACTTTGCTAAGAGACTTAAGGGCTTCATCGTACTCATAGACTGTCAGGTCTCGTTCAACACGACTAATAGTTTCCGGAATGCCAGACAAAATCTGGGCCAAATCTTTCAGCGTTTGTCCCAACGGTTTCCCCGAGTCAGTGTCTAGACCCTTTAAATTAAAAAAAAAAAACATTAAATTCATATTCAAACAATTCATTAAAATATAAAACATGTACCTTGACCTGCTCCCAGGCCCTATCAAACTGCTTGATGACCTTATCCCGAACATCTTCAACAAGTGCGGCAGACGATGGGCTGATAACCAAAGTTATTAGGGTACAAACCCCCACGACTGTTACAACGGCTCCCACGCGCATTATATATTATAAACTATAAGCTTGCACAAATGCTTGTATAATAATAACCAGGTTAAAAGTTTATTAAACCCTCAGGGAATAAAAGTAGACTTCTCTTTCAACAGACTTTTGAAATGAAAGTCGTATTGTCTAAAGTCAGTCAACGGTTGATATATTTTAACCGAAGACAATATCCCCCACACTCACTGATTGTTTAGCCTCCTCGAGTTTGTTTAATTAGTCCAACTATCTTGTTTAAATATATTTATGGCTTTACCGAGGATGAATCACGTTTCAGTTTCAGTTATTATAGCTCAATCTCTAGAGCTTTAACGGGGGTTGGCATTTCATGGGCTGGTGTTCTAGCTTGATTTGCATATAAATATTATCTCTCATTTACGTATGATGGGTTTAAGCAAACTCCACAAGGGATAGGTTAGGTTGACTTTTGGATTTAGTATGGACACATTGGTTGGAGCTCTCGTGAGGAGACACTAACTATTAAACTGCCCTTTTCTTTTTGTAATTCTAGTAATATGAGACCCAAGCTACCAGCTTTAGTTACACTTGAGTTGTTATCGTCAATATAGGAAATGACGTTTTCTCAGAATGGTTAATGGAAGGGTATTTCGCTCGTTATTTCGCTATCTATTGTGTGCTAGATGTGCAGAGAGGATTTTAAAATCCTTATGGGTGCTGCTGGAATAAAACAAGTTATGTTTAGTCTACTACGGTGTACGGAGAATTTAAGAACCTAAAACGGGATTAGAATTTAATTTCCCTAAACTTAATCTGTACGTTGTCCCTTGGACGAGTCGGTTGGTAGTGGTTCTTGGTATGTGGATGTGGATGATGACGATGACCTTGTTCAGTTCACTATTGGAATTCTAAAGGCTGTATTGTAATATTTTATTATTGTATCGTATTGCAGTGAGGAAATTGGTGTATGGTATTTTTTTGGAATGCGGAGAATAACACGGAACTTTTATTTTGTCCAGAGGGGGATATGCCTATATGATTCTTGGATGTTGGAGGAAGTCGTGATGATCTCTGTGTATATAGTCATGCTATTGCGTATTTGGGAATAGGAATTGGAGCAGATTCTCTATATCTCAAGTACCTCAACTTATATACCGTTCCTTCTGAGTACAGGGACCTAACGGATCAAGTGGAAAGGGTTAGACGGTAGATCTATTGGTACAGGGGTTCCTTGCAAAATCATGAGATTCCTTCCTATCTTTTGTCTATGAATATTTGAAGAAACGACCCTGTCATGAGCCATCATGTGTAAACAAATAAAGAACAAAGATAAACCACATCAATGTATTTATTGTAGCACAATTTACACTGAATCAGAACCACATGTCGAAGTCCCCCACTACAGGCCATTATCTGAACCAAATCTCAAAGGGTTTGCAATTCTTTGCTGGATTGAAATGTGATTAAATTAGGATGAGGAGATGTGCTAATTCAGTTTCAGACATTTATCTGAAGGTCTCTAGAGTCTCTATAGAGTCTCGTCTTCTTTGATGGAGTCAGACTGATAATCCATGCATGCTAAATGAGTTGGAGCAGAGCAGTTAATAAAACACCATTTGAATATCAATATCACTTTTTAATGGCTCATAAATATATTCTTATTCTCATAATAGACGATTTGTATGAATATAATAATCTGTCTCATTTCTCTCTTCAAATTACAAATTTCTACAGCTAGGACACACAGATTCTCATATATTATATATTTCTATAAATACATATATATTTTTAATCAAACAGTCAATAAATACTTAAGTAGTGTTTCTATAAAAATCCTTCAGAGTTTATAAATTAGTGGACAAGAGTTAATTAAGAAAAGGATTAGGCTGGCTATCTATTAGGATGGAGGGCGGGTTGTTTCCGTTCCCATCAGTTAGTATAACGGGGAGATGGAGGTTGGTGTTCTGGTAGTTGAGAAGTTGATTTGTATTTTCTGTCGAGGCCTCTAAAATCCTTTCGTTGGTCCCTGAGGTTACCTGATCACTTGGTGTAGGGGTCACGTCCCCCAACTCCTCTGAGATTGTCCCCCTCATCATCATCCCTAGTAGATGCTCCTGCTCTGCGCTCATGTGGTACTTGTTCGATGAATTCTGGCTTATCGAGTTCAAGGGCACGCCCTGTGAAGACGGTGGGTAGCGGGACGGGTTGGGATGGTAAGGCGGTGGGGGTGACCTTTGGGTGACTTCTGCTTTGCGCCCTTCACTTTGAATAAGGAGGGCGCTGGTAGAGTTGGCGGAGTGACTAGGCGAAGGGGCACAGGATGCGGGGGGTTGGTACAAACTACCGGTTTCGTACACAGGGTGGCCCGCGTTCTCGTTCACGTAGTCGGGGTGACTGTGTTGGGGGAATAGGGCCCCTGGGGTCAATTTAATAGCTTCGTCGTATGGAGGGGGCTCACCGGCAACAATTTCATAGTCTGGAGGCTTCTGGGGGCGATACTCTTCGTGCATTGAAGGCATGTACATTGGAACTGCTACGTTTATCACATGCACGTCTCCGCTCACTCGACTACTTAAAGAGTCTTCCTGTAACAAATTTAATTAAACAGATTAATTAGATAATTTTCTCAAGGAAACTATCACGTTTTAATTACGAAACTTTAGTTCATACAACTTTTTAAGCAGGATTATAGACAGACTATTAAGCACTCAGAACTCTCTGGGTCTACTCAAAGAGCATTCTTGACTTTTGCACATCCGAAAACTTTACATTCAAAGACCGCAAAAAGGAAGAATGTTACATTATGACGGGTGGTAGGAGCTGAAAAGCCTTTCAATATAAATAAGTTATCCAACTTGTTCAATAAATCCAAAAACCTGGAGTACATTTACCAACTCTGATTTACAGATTTCCCTTTTCTAAATCTTCAAAGGTTGCCCTGATAAAATCTGAAACAACTTTGGGACCTAGGCATTTGTTTGTTTGTTTGTTTATTGACACCAAGTTACCTAACTTAATAGGTCATTACACTTGATCAAAATTAAGTCACAAAGTAGTGTAGAGTAAATAGCCATGAAGTTACATTTGGAATACTAGGCATGTAAAAGTCAGCCGAAAAATTTGCTTCTGTTTTATATTCAAAAGAATTTAAAATTAGATTTCCCCAGCCACATAGTTCTCACAATTTACAACAACCAACTTTTGTTCGGGGCTGTCCACAACGAACACCCTACACGTGTTTTAAATTTAAAATTCAGTCCGCATCTTAAGTTTTTATTTTCATAACATCTCTCTCAAACCCACCAACCCCCCCCAACCCCTTGGGTAATTACACGAACAATGAGAAAGGAGATAATGAGTTCTGTAATAAAAAAATGGAGATTCGGGTATACGTGTTAAAAATTCCCGGAAAAGGGTTGGGTTAGATTATTCTTATGAATTGTATTAAAATATATTATTTTTCCTTACATTTCTAGATCGAATAGTGTAACGAATTACTTATACTAATACAAATGACGAATATCGCTAGCCCGGCTAAATTTCAGGTCTCTTCTAACACGAGGGTCATCATCTTGGCATGTCTAGCAATAAATCCCACCATAATTTCCTTTTAGTATCATGACAAAACTCATATCACAAGTATTCCCGAGCCCCTTATGATTCAGTAAACTCGGCCATGCTTATAATTTACTATTAAAATCGGCCCCATGTATCTGAGAAGAAAGTAAAGAGGAAAACAGGGGATTTCAACCGAATGCAAATTAGCCTAGCCCTTAGGCTCTCTCCATCTCTCCGTATTTTATTCTACGTTTCATGAGAAAGGGGTTTCCCACGGTTGACACGAGAAATTCATGAGTTCCGGCCCTACGGGCTTAATCCGATCCCATCATTTTTGACCGCACAAAGTAGAACAAGGACCGGGTTAGGCGGAACCCTCTAAGGACCTTAAATCATGCACCCAAGTAACCTTCGGTACCGTCTGTTTTAAACAGTTCAAACGAATCCTTTTGACATTCTGCCCACAAGTTTAAATAAAAGCCCAACCTTCCAACTCTTGAGCTTTTTAAGGGAATGTGAGGAAACCGTATGAGAGACTGTCCAGAAGCTACGCCCCTGTCTTGTTAGTCGAGCTTAAGGACTATGTGTAGGATGTGTTTCGGGAGAGGAGATTCTGCTTTCTCCGACTTTCCCCACTTGTGTGTTGTTCTTTACATTTTAATTCACAATTGGATTCCCACCCTTTCTATCTCCAGCATTGGCCTATGCTATTAAAGTGTCGCATTAGATGACTTTGACTCGTGGTTTGAGTGAATGGAACGAATTGGGGGTAACTAACTCATCATAACTCTAGTCTTAGTAATTGCCCTCTCTCACTAAACTTTAATGCGGAAGGTAGGGAAAGTTGAGAAAAGTTGGGATATGAAATCCTTTTATTTTGATGGTTTTTTTACATTTCAAAGAGCGGCGCATGTTTTATTAATTAGCTTCGTTACTCAGGCCATGAGATTTTTAGTGACAGCTTTTTAGTAGGTGGGTCAGAGACTTTTACATACTTGTTTTGACCTGGATTTCTGATAATCGCCTTGGGTGGTACTACTAGATGTGCTGTACTGTCATGGGCGATATCTCATTTCATGGAGAGTTCGTTAATCAATTTTAAAATGCTTTTTATGGGAATTCTGAAAAGTGTTGGGTCAATGACTAGGACAGATGCAAATAAATTTGAAATCGAAGGTGGGATTTACATTTATTGCAGATACCTTTTGAAGCTTAACTTTTAGCTTTATGAGCTATATAGTCACAAATAATAATAAAATACCCTTGTCTATAAAATTGACGTTTTTAGATGACCGTATTCGTAATTAATGCATTAGGAAAGCAAATGGCAAGTAAATCTTTACAATTTCCAATAAGAACTTACACGAATTTGTAAAACTTTCAATAACCTACTGTTATCGATTTATTGAATAATTTTTCAAAACCATAAAGCACATTCTAGCCACAGCTTTCCTTTCAAAAGAATCTAAGCATTACTAAGCACACAGATTCTAAAAATACAATCGGTAAGGCTTCAAAGCTACAGGGTTAAGTGCCTAGTGAGATTATGAATGGCCTTGCAGAGGTCATTTCTCGAGGTCATTTTACTTGCATTTGGATTGAGGAGAACATGATATTTGAAATATTAATTCCAGACACGATTTCTGCAACCTCTGGTCCCGCATGATTTCTTTTCCCTCGGAGAGAAAGCCCGATTCATTTATTCTACCGTCAGAGCAAGAGTGAAAGTGAAAGAGTGATATTGACATTAAAAAAATTGTATCCAGTTTAGTTCCTCACATTTCTAAGTTTTGTAAGTACACATACAAACAGTACAGTTTGAGTTTGGCTTGTAGCTTAATGGGCGCAGCCCTACAAACGAGGGAGCGTGGATTTTTCAAGTGTGTACAGAATTAAACAAGGTTTCATCCCCACTCAAGTGGGACATAAAAAATGGATTTTCCATTGACATGTCACATGCCTTGTGGGTATTAGAAATAAATGTGATGGACGGATACGGCTTTGAAATTTATGCTTCGGCGAGAATACAAAACCTATTCACATGAATTTCGGTGACTGCTCTCCACGTGTGTACAAATAAATGAGGAAAGTTTCCCCCGAGGGGTTTGGATGTCAATTCTCTTTATATTTCGAATCCTGTAGAAGTCCACTTTTAAGTCAAGCCTTGCTTATCTTGGATTCTCGTTATAATTTGGAATATATTATAATAACAGTCTTGAGATGTGATGTAGCCACAACAGTGTACACATTGTAATCTCAATAATCGAGCAGGAGGTAGGATATTATTAATCCAGGATTATTAGCTTAATTAGCCGTTCTTGAGCTTATTAAATACTTTATAAAATAGGAATTGATGCGGAAAACATGATGGCCGAAAGGAGTTGGGACCCCCTCGGGTCGCCTGTAGGTAATATAATATTATAGTACACTTGCTTTGAGCTTTCGTTTACTTAGAATTTATGTGTGGCCATTATATTTTCCGGTGCATGAGACCTTGTGAAGAGTAAAGAAAAGGGAATGGAAATATTATTGGACATGTGCTCAAACACACATCATGAAGTGCTGAATAATTTATAGCTCCCTGCCGTACGACATTTTTCTCACTGGAATTGCCGAAACCATCTTGTAGACATCAAGCAATCATTCGTTGTATTAAACATGAATCGTGGTAGTGGGGGTAAGGAGGGAAATAACTAATTTTTTATCTCGCTCTGTGTAATCAGATTACAATGAGAAAAATTGAGACAATTTTTATGATTTCTGATAGCAACTTCCTCAAGGTTGAGAGTTGAGGAGACGATGAAGATGCGAAAACCCTGTATGTAGGGTAGGTGAGCTCTTTCTCAAATCCTCTTCGTTTCATTCATCTCGATTTTCTATTACACAACCGAAAATCCCCTACCGCCGTTAGTACCTAATTGAAGAAATATTGAGGCTATTATGCTCTGACACTGACTTATTGTCATTTTAATTGCCTATGCGTATGCACAAATAGATCAAGTCGGTGATTCTGTCACATTTATCAAATTCGAAACGATCTTCTTTAAGCCCTCTGGAGTTTTTCCCCACCCAGGTTTGCAATTTAAAAAAAGTCATTCCCTAACTTTCTCTGTCATCTATTCCCCACTATTCTCAACCTGTCTTCTTGGTAAATGGATGGCCTGCTGGGATCTCAAGTAGTACATAGTAAACAACAAATAACCCGAACAAAATCCCAATTTCTGAGCTGGATTTGTTTTGTAGGGTACGTTTTCATATATTGGATTTCTTTTTATCTTTAGCTACTACCTAAGTTTCAAATTACAACGCACTTCAAGACCCTACATTCTATGCTCTTGAAATAAAGAAACGTAGTCTATTACCCCCCGAAGCTCTAACTCGGTTTTAAAAGAGTCGATTCTTTGAATTAAATGCCCATGGTTCTATTTTAGTGACTCTAGTGGGGTAGTGACACTGGCTAACTGTATGTATGTCGAATAACATTTGACCCCCGCCGTTTCTACAATTCTACATTAGTCCAATCAATTGTACGTTGTGCTATCCCAGATATTAATCAAAAAGTATTATCGATGTGGTTAGATATTTTCACATATGTGAAGACTTACGGTCATCCTAACCTATAGTCCCCTCCCTCTGCGAATACTTGAGAAATGAGCCTCTTTCTGGATGTGTCATGAGGGCACGAGGGCAAAGCTGTGACTGCCAGTTACGGCAGCTACGTCCGCCTTTCCCTTATTCAACCTAGCATTTTAATGGAAAAGAATCTCATTCGGAGGATCCGTTCAACTGTAAGACCAGGCCATGCTCCGAGATTTCGGAGTGGATAGAATCCCCGGATATGACCCTCTTTCTGTTGAGAAGGATCCACTCACCAGACTGAAAGCGCCAATAAAAATACATCGCCTCTCCAGACATCCTTTCAAGAAACACACTGAGGCTTTTTTTTCAAGTACTATTTTGTGTGACCCTTGACCGCAGTAACTGCTCCTGCTATTCTCACCTATTAGGAATACGAAAAAGCTCGGGATCTCAGCCTTTTCTTCCATCAGTATCTCTATCTCTCTCTAATCTATCTTCCGACCATTTGTCAGTCCACCGCTGACAGTTATACTTGTTTTTTTTAAAGTGGGGAGTGGCACAGCCTTGCAGAAATCATTATTTACTTTTATGTCCTACATAAGCTTGCTTTCAGTCTTTGTTTGTATCTGACAGATAGTTCAATTTTTAGTGAAATTGTCTGAATAACGAGGTATTGTGGTTGCCAATTGTACTTACTCCGCAAGTCCCCTTCCTTTCTTTCCGAGTTGTATAAAACTATGTGGAAATTTGAAAATTGCGAGTTCATGAAAACTTTCTGCCCTCGTAATTCCGATACATGAAACTATATGTGCAGGAAGTAGGATCTTGAGAACAAGTGTAGTAGTAACTTATAGTGAGTAACCCTTGAGGATTATAAATGTCATGAAATTATTATTTCACTTTTTCCTTTTGTGAATGAGAAAATACTATCAACTATAGAAATATGGAGCAAGCCGAGCAAGTCAAGCGAAATCTCACAAGGCTCAAGGAATGGTGTGAGAATTTGTCTATCCTTGAAAGTAGGGCATGATAACAATATCATTGTATATTATTATTATTAGTATGACAAGGTTATTGCTATCTGTCTTGATGCTTATCAATTTGTTTTTAGCCTTTCTGACTAGAAACCATTCCAATGGTTTGGTTTGGTACTCGCTTTAATATTTTAGTTTGAGCTGTGAACACAGGGCAGTGTGGAGCCTTTGAAAGGTTTATTGCAAGGTTTTATTGACCTTTGAAATCAGGTAGCTTTACCAAATAGAGATTTCCTGGGAAATTGTAGCTTGAAGTTGGAATGAAATATTAAATTGGCCTATTTGTGTGTTTTGCTTTCCCAAATCCTTTTTATTTAAGTCCACTTAGTCCCAAATGGCAAAAAAACTGTTTTAAACTTTGTTGGACAGAATCCTCTCTGGTGGTTGGTTGTTGGTTCTTTGGTTTATGTTTCCTAAAGTTTTCCCTATATTTCTTCTCTTGGAGAAGACGAATGAATGGGGGATCTCAACTGACAAATACAGAGAGCAGTTTTGCGCTGAATTTCATATTATTCTCTGCATTATGGGGGGACAGAGTGGATTTCGTGAAGGAACTTTTCGAATTCGCACGTTCCTTTGGCAAAGGCCGGGATAAGTGCGGCTTTTATGAAACTCCAAGGGCACAACTTTCATCCGAAATTGGTTTACACTTTTGTCTGCAACTTTAGCCAGTGAGACATACCACCATTAGAAAAAACCCTTTGTCGAGTTGAGAAATCCGCGTTATGACTGCTAATCAGATTCTGGGTTTGAATATCCTTTGTGCAATTAACCGAACAAGAAGCCGTGAAAAAAAATCCATTCGAAATATACCGATCCCAATAATATAATATAAGAATCCATCTTCTCTAGAAGCTTGAAGATGATGTATAAATGTTTTCGAAGCTCTTAGAAAAGTTGAGAAAAAACGACATTAATTACCTCAAGCCCCGAGACACGATGTCCTGAAAGTGAGATCGGCCGACCCAACCAACGACACATGGCAAGGCAAACACAAAATGACCCACTGATGACACAGGCAACTCCCAGGTATCTCAAAGGATCTATGTAGCTATTCCCCTGTGAAAAACATCAAAACACATCAAGTCACATGGGAGCACATCATATTACATGAAAGTCAATTAAAGTGAGTAGTGACAGTTACTCAGCCGCCCTTGAAGGGTGGAAAGAGATTATTTACAAGAGAGAGAAGGGATTCCATTACAGGCTCCTTTGATTGACACCCTACACTTTTCTGTCACTCATTATTTCATCTTCTTCCAAGTAAAAGAGCCGACACGGAGTTTTCGGAAGGCATTACTTCCCCCCTATATTCCTAACTCATATTCAGCCTCTAGTTCTCGTTCCTATTCCTCGAACTCAGACCATACACCCACTGTCACAGATAAGCCGCTGCGGGTGAAATCTGTTCCTAAGTCAATACTCCCTCAAATCGTTGTAGTATAGAGAGCTCCAACTCTTGGAAGGACTTGGCTGAGGGAATCCGAAAATATTCTCCTCTAAGCGATTATCTTTGAACATTTACTTGACGGGAGAGATAAGCCGTAGAGTCCGCGGGGGTTGTTTGAGATGTGGTAAACTGGTAAGAAGATACGATCACGCTTTTCACCATCTCTCTCTCTCTCTCTCTTTTGCTTTCTCAAGAGAGAGGATATTGGATTCTGTTTGGCTTTACCTCACTTAACTCCTTTGGCCAAAACCAATCTCTCATCCCAAACTTATTTTTCTATCCGACTAAATCTGTTTGTTTAGGCAGTCGTAGATTTGAAGGGAACTCAATGCTTTTTCCACAAACTACTAGTGCTTCACCGGTAACAAATGTAATCTGTGCCACTCTCTGGGAACCGCTTCTCCGCAAGTCTATGGTCTTAATTATGAGCCTTGTTGATGGAATTTTTCTGAGAAGCCTTTCTACCCGGTTAATTTCTATTCTGTGATAGTTCACCTGAGCAAATCCGAGCCAATTGAGAGTAGCCCCGATGCACACAAGGCCGATGCCGTATCGATAGGTTCTCTGAGTCCTCCGTTCGATTGAGTCCAGAAGACTCACTGTGGAGTGATGTCGGTCCCTTTCTGAGAGGGTGAATGAGAGGTCGGCGAGGTCAGTTTGGTGATGATGACCTCCGTATTGAGATCCTCCGACCATCATCTCAGACTTGCCCTCGGTGGAATTCCCCGGATGAATTGACGTGGAGGTTCTCTTCTTAAATGTCTTGAGGGAATTCACCGGCAATTCCTAAAAAGGGGAGACAAACCAGATTGGAAATGAGATTAATTTCTGATCGAAGAACTTACTTCCCTTTTACCACTTTCTTTGACTTTTCCCTGTTTGAAGTGTTACAGGCTACATGCACTTAGTTTGAGACTTGTATTTCTCTAGACACAAACAACATGGCCACAGATACTGATATCTTACAGGGGAAAAGTTTCAGACGGTTGGACTTGGAATGGATTTCCTCATTCATCTCTACAACGAGTTTTCTATTCAGCTCAGGGATTGTGTGGGCAGCAACAATTATCTCCAAATTCAGAGGCACAATTCATGCTCCACTGAGTTTTACAAAAAAAATAGATTAAACTTAGAAAAATCCCTGAATCAGAATTCCTAATCTGGATTTTCCAACCAGGCCCGACGCCCTATGACTGCTCAACTTGAATAAACGTCTTGTAAACATGAGAAAATAATTCTGTTTGCCTTTACAGCTAGATTTCAGCTCAGGGTTTCACATTTGAATGGCTTCAGCAAATTAAATGAAAGGAGAAAGCACTGAGCCATTTGTAAAGAGTTAAGATAGCTAAGAAGGAACTCATGTAATTGCTGAAACTAGTTGGGAATTATGGAAGCATGTGATTCTAATAGTCCACTGGGGGATTATCCTTCTCCAATGTCATGTACATTAACTCATTAATCACAAAAATAGCTACACTCGTCCCTCCGTCTGTCCTTATAAATATCTCTTTTGAAATAGCTGAGGAATTATGATATCTATAGGCAAAGACCAACATCCCTGATTATGACACTGAATACCCGGCTTTGCCTAGTGGACTTGACAAGTTTGAGCTCGAGCGTCATAACCTGGGGTATTTGAAAATCCTCGATTCCACGGGTTTTAAGTTCCTAGTCAATAAAAAACCCATAGGGTCACACCCGTCTTGAAAACATCTTGAACCAAGGCTTCCTTGTCGACTGATCTAATTTATGAATAGCCCCTATAAAACTCCCCATGTCGCTATTACCAATCCCATTCTACCTTCAACCACCCTCCTGCCTTCTCATAATAAATGAGAGGAAAACTTGTGAAAACGTGGAAAGCTGAGAACGTAGCGTCCGCCGGGTACTTCACAAGAACAAAACTTTAGTCTAAGTCATAAACCATTGGAAAAGCAGAGCGGGTTCCCCACCCGGGACTTTATAGAGATGACGAGGCGATATTCTGAGGCAAGGGCTGATCATTAAATTAACACCCGGGTGTGTCCCGAACCCTTCTCAAGAAAAAGTAGGTTCAATATAAGACAGGGATGCCGACGTTATTATCGTCTCATCTATTTTCCTATAGGGCTGACAGGTTGACGGATTCCATCACTTGGAAGAGATCCGTTCCGTGCTCTGATGAGTTACATGAGGAAGGCGGGGAGACACGTCTTAATAATATTACAGCATATTATTATTATTATAACTATTTATCTTCGTATATCTAAATATCTGGTATCATTAATAAATCACAAAGACTTTCGCTTTCCCAGCCTACAATAGCAGAGAAAGAATATGAGGAATGGTCCACTAATTGCATTATATTTTATTACCCAAGTGTCTCTCTGGTGGCCAACCTACTTTTTTCCTTGATTATTGTTTTTACTTGGAATCACAAGTTGTTGAGTATTTACTCAAGATTCAATCTCCCCTGTTCACTAGGGCCAGAGGGAGGATTACACAACTCACTATATTCTAAATCCAATTAGGCTGTGCAATCCAAGAGTCCACATGGATGTAGGATGAAGATGCAGGTATGTATTAGTAGGGAGAACTGATTATTTAAAAGGACCTCGTTTATGGCATACTTTTACAAAGGCTGAGAGGGGAGAAAAAATATTATTCTAAAGGAGGATTTTGGCAACCAGTAGATTTTTCTTGGCAATTCCCCTCTGGATATTGTACTCTATATACCTCATTTCCTGAGCTTCATCTCACACAATGGGATCTGGAAGGAGGAATTTGCATAATACACTAGGGACTTTATGTCAGCAGTTTCCGAGTCACTCCAGATAATAATACTTCCTTGCGAGCAAGTAACGCACATTAGATTTTAATTATGATGCCGGCCTTGAGATTTTATAATGAGACTATTGTGTCAAGAGTCAGGGAGGTTCTGGGTGAATTATATTCAGGTGGGATGGTATCAAGTAGTATGTATACTTTAGAATTTAAGATTCGTCAAGAATGAAATGAACGGGGTTAATTAGTCCATTGGGTATGAGTTCAATTTATTGAGCAAGCTTTTAGCTTGAAATTGTCTGTATTTGTATCATTAAAAAGAATTTACATTGCTAATTGCTTTAAAGCTTTCATTTGCTTTAAAGCTGAAAACAATAACGACCATCTTCATTTCAATAATTGATGGCAGTAATTGTATGGGATACTCCACTACTTGTCTAAATTTGTTTTTCGGCTGTTTGGATCGATGAAATTTCATGATAGATGATATATATCACGTTAAAATCGGACAGCCAAATCCAGGTTGGCCTTTTTTTTTAGAGAAAGGAGAGAAATATAATTTATGCGAAGAAAAAAGTAATGTGAGATTAGAAAAAGTTTCAGCTTTCCAACTATCTCTGTTTCATATCAATCAAGTCCTCAAGGACCTCTGAAAATCGGATGGAGATTTCCAGGACGCCCTTCCACCTATTTCCTGAAAGATGAGAGCTCCGCCTAATTTGACATATTTAAACAAATTATTCCATGTTATAAACTTTGAAGGATGAAATCTGAGGGAGTGGAGATCGGGAAGTAGTTGATGGTGTTGCCCGGTATGGTTCAATTACCTCAGTTCACAATTGGAAACTATAGACCATTTGCTATTCCCCCTTGAGCCCTTTTGACGAGAATGCCGAGTCCACCGGGGTTTATGATGCAAACTCTTTGTAAGATTAAGAAAATGAATTTACAATGAATCGGGTCCATTAGCATTGCGCCTCCCTTGAAGGGTACTCAGAAATTAACACAGCCCACCATTTAAGCCTCTTTCCTCATTAATCTGTTCATTACAAGACTATTGAGAGCTGGGACGGAAATTACTACTTTTAAAATCCTTTTACTTAGATATCCCCCCACAGTTCAGAGCATCAGCCTCTTGTCATATAATCTTTAGATTTGAAATTTTATCTAGCATTCTTGTGTGTTGTAAGATTTCTAGTGCTGACGGGTTTGACGGGTTTGATCAACCTTCTGCTTCGCAATCTCTAAATTGCCGAGTATTAATTCGTCCCTGGATACTTGGTATCCTTGGGAAATTGGGAGGGCTAACATAATCTCGCTTGGAGGATGAAGGCTTTCATGATTTTATCTTTAGTTTGTTGATTAACTAAGTTTCCGTAAGATAGCAAATTTTCATTTCATTAATTAAGCTTTCACAATCTCTATAAGGGCTGTTCATAAAGTTGGTGCTCGACTCAAAAGACTATGTTCAAATTAACTGGCTGCCTACAGCTGAAAAGCTAAAATGCTATTTAAGTTTGATTTATGATGTCCTAGGCTTTTGAACGGTCCCTTGATGTCTCAAAGCAATGGGAAAAGCAATTACTTACCAGACTAAAACTTGGAAGCTGCAGCCATTAGGTCTATTTGACAATGAACTTCTAGAAATCACTAGATTAATCGACGATACAAAGGTGACACTGATTGGTGTCACCGTTTAGTTGGAGGGCAAGATAAAGCCATTGGGTCAAGAGAGCTATATTTTATCATTTCATATCGGCCATAGCTAATCTCGAGGGGGATTCGGTGCCATTGCTCAAACTGCAATCGGGTTATGAAGGATCAAACATACGCTTCCCTGGCATAACTGCAAAGTTTCTGAACGACTCTTTTTTTGTGTTTTTTTAATCATCTCGATAGGAGATTCGGGTAGGACGTAGCATAATTTAGATAAGAGTTCCCTCCTCGTTTCCGTCCCGTACACTTATTATCACTTTCTATACACTCTGGAATTGGTTCATTGTTTCTGAGGATTTCGGCCTCCTGCCTTACTCCAAGTGTACGAGAGTGAATTAATGTTTACTAGAGGAGATTGTAGGTATATAACATGAAATAAAAACGGAGCCCGTGTCGGCAAGCTATTTCAATCTGTGTCAAAGAAGGAGACTAATATCCCTTATCTCTCGTTATGTAACGCATGGGAACATTAATTTTGAATGCTAATCGGTTCCCTTGTACGTTTGTTCTGCTTTGAGAATAAAAAATTATTACTCCGGACATTCAGCAGGGGTGTCTCTATTGACTTGTAGTTATTAAGAATGGAACCCCTTTTGTAGTCACCATACGTAAAGAATGAACTCATCGGGGATGCTGCAAGGAGGTCGATTTGACCTCTTTGCAGCATCCCCGATGAGCTAGAAATGGCTATGATGGGTTAAAAGTGTCATAAAAATTCATGAAAGAGGTAACACTAACTTATGGCTTGGATTTGAGCTATTCGACAGATTGAAGGGTGCAATTCCAAGGTCCAAAATAGTTGAGTAGACGGGTTGGAATTTGGGAAAGTCTACGTGTACTCTTTCCAAGTGATGGATCTTCTTCCACTTGAGGGAATTAATCGAAAATTCAAAGAGAGAGAGAGCAGTAGTGGCAATTTGAGATAAAAGTATTAAAATTTCCCCAGTGAGTATTAGAAAAAAATAAAGCCTTTGAGGATCCCTTTGTATCCTCATATTATGATGGAGATTGTCTTAAAAATGAAAACCAATTGCTCTTCTGCCCAAGAGGGATTTGCAGCTAGACCATAGGGACTCGTGTTTAGAAATTCAGGAAACATCATTTCCACCAAAGTAGCTACGTGCTTATAAATTTGCCACTGAAAAAGCATCTGCTGAAGCTCGAAAGAAATTGAACATCCATTCCAAGACTTAGGGAACCAAAATTGCCTTGATACTTATTCTGGTCATAAACTCCCCAAGAACCAATAAATGGGATACAATGTTTGCTGGAAAGTGGGCCGATTTCGGATCTCATGCGGAAAAAACGGTAGTCCATTTACAGTGGATCCATGCAAATAAGCCATAGTCGGCAATGAAACTTTTCCAAGACATTAAATTCCTCGAGCTTTTAGAGGCTGAGAGATCACGCCATATTTGGCTTGGTACGTACACAGAGGCGTACAGACAGAACAGGCTAGGCCCTTGAGGTCTAACTCAACGTCTTTAAGAATAAGGAAAATAAGTGCTGACGACGACAGGATGGGGCAGGATAGATTTTATCCAGAACTTCTTGAACGTAGTTAACTTTAGCTTGTCACATATTTTGCACTGAATTCTCTTCACAACTACGAAAATATCTACTTTATAATTCCTGATAAACGTCCGTATATGTGTGTCTATTTCAATACTCTTTCATAATTCTTGACCGATTTCAAACCGAAATTTAACCGTCTCAACCTTCCCTGACAAATCCAAAGACTTAACTTGTTTATCTAAACCAGAAGATTCCTCAGTAACATTAAAATGCCTCTCCTACACTCATGAAGGGACGATGTTCAAAGTTTCAAAAATAGATCGGGTGTAATTATTTGTGATAGTGCATGATGGACGGCCTTTGACTCAGTTGAGTCTTCAATCGATAAATAAGACTACTAAGCCTATCTGAATACATGCTGAGCATAAAGAAGTTTTTAGGATGAAAGAGATTCGGAAATTTAATCGTAAATCAATACGAAGCGTTTGAAACACTTTGGGTCTATTACTTGGGATGTGAGAGTCCATTTTTCTATGATTTTATAGACACAAGAGAGTTGGAGATGATATAAGTAGTATCGTTCACACATGACACACTCTCCTTGAGTTTGTACCAGGAAGTTGAGTAGTTCATAAAAGGCCATTCACATGTAAAGTTGTTCTTAGGAGTCAATTGACTGATGAAATGAGACATTTATACATCAACATCAAGTGTGCTTTTCAACTATTTATTTATCCAGACTCAGAGCTAAGGGGAGCCTGGAAAGTTCTCTTACAAGTCACTAGTAATATCTTAAATGATATATATTCTAAAACTAAACCCGAATTTCAAATCCCGGTAATTCTCAGTATACTTGGGTGTTTTGAGAGGGCTTCTGTAGCAGACGGTTTTGAGCTCCAGATTAATTAATTTTGGTATTTTGCAGGCATGTTATTTACAAGGAAAAACAGTTTGAGAAATCTAATAAAATCAACTTCTAAGAAAATGTATTGGAAACTGTTCGTATTTAGATTTCTGCATATGATTGCTTATGCAAAGTTAAGCTTCTAGAGAAGGATTAACCTCCAGAGTTTGCTACCCGGACTTCAGCTCTTCAAGTGTTTTCCGGTACTTTAAATCTTAGCTGTAAATCGAGTAAATCCAACCCACTGGGCCACAATGTTATCGGAAGAGGGACTTAGATTTTGGTGGAAGAGACGGATAATATATTTCTATGAATTAGATGGAATTAATTAAAAGAATTGCCTACAAGGTGGTTGGATTGAGGAACTCTTACTTTCAAGAACCCACAAAACTACTAAACTAAATAGAAAACTGTGCAATTAGGTCAGCAACAATGCATTGCAAACTGCACACACCTCAACCACCTATGATTTCGCACAATCTCATACACACAAGCTTGCATCCTCTCTCAATCTCCTACTACCAACTACATGGCTCTAAACAACCAGTCTAGCCTTTTAAGTCTCTCTGCTAAGCACTTTCAAAAGTATTCAAAGTTCCAATCAATCGTCTTAAAAGTAGAGGGTCGTCCACATAATACGTACCCCTCCGTCATTAAAAACATAATAAGATCATAATTTCCCACAAGCCTCTAGACATGCATGGGACTCCATCAACTAGCTTTATTAGTGTCAACAAGCTTATCGGGCTTTGTTTAGCTAGTCCCTTCATAAATAAGTTTACTATGAGGGGGGGTTCCCTTACAAATTCAGACTTGGTATTATATATTCAGACTAGGAACAGTAACTTGGTGTGTGGGCAGAAAAAATATGTTGTAATTTCATGATCACGAGCTATAATCAGCATTTTTGCAAATCCTCAGATTAAATACCACATGACCAGATATTTTAAAAAACTTCTGTGAAATGCCTTTCCGTTCTGAATCCTTCAAGCCTCTATGAAAGGCTTGAGGATATAAAAGAGTAGGAAAAGGTGGTGGTGCAACTTCTAGTTATCTTATTATTGCTTGGCTATAGGCCCAAATAAATAAATGATTACTCTAATGTGATGGTCCTCAATTGCATGCACGCCTATACGGTCCGCCTCGGTTAATAGTGTATTTTTCAGCTCATCATAACATTAAATAGGAAAGAAGATGGTGTTAAGCTGTCGTGGTTTAAGTAAGTGAATAAATGCAGGTTGGGATGCATTCTTGGTGCAATTTGGCATAGGGGATAGAAATCAGCTTTAAACTGACAGTCCGATCCTCGCGTATTATTTGGCGGTGGTGGTGGTACACATTTCTATTTCATTTGACCTCAAATTCAGACTTCTATTCTCTTACTAACGGTATGACTCTTTTTACCTGTTCTATATCTCTCTCAAGACATTAGGGCATGCTATGGCATTTACACCTTTGCTAGGTGAGGATCTATTTTCGTTGGTTTCAGCTATGAAAGAATATCTCTACCTATTTTTACACCGATTCATGACTAAAAAAAGGGTTAGCATTGTCGGGAAAATGGTTGAGGAATTTAAAGTATAGGAAGCTATCAAAGGCAGAGATGTACAAAGTTTCATAGGAGGTCGTAGGGAGTGGAGATTAAATTTAAATGCAAAAGAGTAAAAAGTAATCATTCTAAACCTGACCTAAAAATATAATTTCTTGTGCTAGAATAAGCTAGGATTTCACTTCTAAGATATTTGTAGCGTGAAATTATTAGCAAATTGTGTGCTGATTCTACCTCTTCCGTATTTCTGTATTTCGTCTACAATCCTACAATTGTGGATTACTTAAGAAATGAAAATGTATATGGACTGTCCACAAACTACGTCTTTCAACCATTGACTCTTCAATCCAGTTGGGAAAATTCCTTCGCTTTCAGGATAAACTGAACAATCTACGATTTAGTCCTCGTCAATTAGCTCAACTCAAGAAAGTCACACCTGATTCCGGTGATTAATGAGGCTTAGATTAATATGGTTCTTGGAAGCGACCCGGTCTGCCTAATTTCCAAGGAACAGGGTAAAAATGTCAACTACCCTCCGACCTAAGGTTAAAAGATTAAGCCGTATCTCTCATAAGATTAACTAAGGGTTCAGTGTCAATCTAGCAGCCTTATTGGTGTGATCTATGTGCTCAATGAATGAAAGACCGAAGAAGCTGCAAATTGCTGTACTTTATGGATGGCCTCGAATCGCAAGTTTTTTTTGTAAATGAGACCACGTCAAGTACGAATTTCTCAATTGATGATTGACATCTCAAAACTTGACCTCAATTTCCCTTCATACTCTTTACGGGTTGACATAGGTAAGTTAGATGTAATCATTGGGAGTCACACACACTCATCCTCCAGTCCACATGGACAGATTAGAGTTTACTTAAGCACTTGTTGTGAGTTGTGAGGAGATTGAGACACACGTACCTGTTTTATTTCCACTTGATTAGAATCTCGCACATGTCAGTCATCAGTATACATTGTACATGACCATCTTTCAAACACTCTGCACAATTTTAATTCTCAAGCTCAGTAATTAATAGTCTCACGTCTAGTCATCTAATTTGAGAATATGGATTTGGGCAATGTTAATTATATCAATATCACAAACAAGTCAACAAGAGGTGTGATAAAAAAATCCAAGAACCCCCAAACTTTTCTCAAAACTAGATTTTTATTAAGATATTTAAAATTCTTAAAAAAAATCAAAATTCCAATGTTTTTTCAAAACAAATCTCTCTCCGCCTATAGGAATAACAGTACAAATACTTTGATGGCAATGTTGATGATGAAGAAGAAGTAGTAGAAATGATTAGGAGAGAGTTGGTGATGTAGGTGCTCTCATTTCAAATGCCAACTCCACACTGGCGATTCTTCAACTCAGACCTCAACCTTTTCCTTTGCAAATCTCATCCTCTCCATCCTCTAGCTTCTATTCTCTACTATCAACGACGACGATGCTCCATCAGACTCAACTATCAACCATCTATTTTAGGCTCCTCTCTCGGCTATTAACATGTTTATGGGACCTAGTCAGTCATAATTGAGACCATAGAACCATTCAAAACTCCACCACGGCAGTGTCACATATACTTATAATTTATTCATGGTCCTTTTCCTTATCGACTTATCCGTGCGACAGTCATTTCCTAAGTCCTTACTGTGAGTTTGGGTATGAGATCAACAGATTTGAAATCCATACTATACCGTTTACAAATAGACGAGATGTTCTTGCCGTGTTTTTTTTTAAAATTTATACAAAATAATGAAGAACTGCCCATAGTGGAATATGTGTGAGCAATCTGTAGAGATTTGAAAGGTAGGAATCGATAGAATTATTTTAATACCTTTGTTTTAGAAAGGTTGGGACTTGTCCGGGATTTTACTGACAGTTTATGGACACACTCTTAGAATACATTTGTTGATTTCCTTTGCTGTTTTACCAAAGGATTTGTTTTTTCAAAGGGGTCTGTCACCTATGAGAGGATTTGCCTGTGTGAAGGATGTAAAAATAAATCGACGGTAACAAACGTAAAATACACCTGTGTCCAATTCACCCCACCCAACCGTTAGTTTCAGGGCTGACTGGAAATGAGGTTGTGAGATACACACTAGTATAGGCCTAATGTGCTCATCATTTTTCCAAAAAAGTACAACGTATACGTATGCATAACATTGAGAGAGCTTAGTAATCGTTTAGGAGTAATGAATTCGAATGCTCGTCGAGTCATATTCCAGTTTATTCGTTTAAAGGCTATAAATGAGTCAGAGTTGGGGAAAACAAATTGTTTTAATACAGCAGTGTTCTACTTTTTTTTCTAGCTACCAGGATCGGGAGATGTGAAATGAATTGAAGGAGAAAAAGTTTACCCGATGGCACTAAATCCCCCGCATAGATAAAAGACCCGAGTGGGTTTGACAAGGTGGGTGTATCCTTGGCATTCAAATGGTCGTATCCCTGGCGATTAATGACTCGTATGTGACAAGAAAATGTCCGGATTTTAGGTTTCGGAAACTAAAGGGCGAACTGATCTTTAAATACTATGAGATGACATGGTGGAAAATATTGCGTAGGAAAACCTTTCTGACGATTATGGAAAGGAAACTCGTCGACTGAGTACCACGAACTGCTGCGATTGTTATTTGGATATTTTGATGAGCAATTTAAGCTCAAGAAATTCAAGTGTCCTAGTCGATGGTTGATTATTTTATGGGTTTAGGACACTAAAACGAATGCTATGCTGAATTATAATAAATTGCACAATGTCTGGATGCTATGCTTAATTAGAATAAATGTTGACACAGTGTCTGAACTATGCTGAGCTATTTCTGCCTCAAATATCACATCACGATTACATAACAGCCCACGTGTCTTGTAATAGGTTGGCAAGATGCTAATGCTTCCCATGTCATCCTCGAAGAATTTCGGATATTGTGGGACCTTCTAAGGAAAAATAACCCAGCAGTGTTTTTTAAAGCTATTTATCATTTCTATGAGCTACTTCCTCGTTTTGTCAAATAGGGTGATGATTGCTAAATATTTATTTGTAGAGTTGCTCAAATTTAATCATTTGCCTTTTTAGAATTAAAACTGCTACTTATTGTTAGTGGTTTGGAATGAGCTCTCAGTCACGGTTGCTTACCCAGTCTTGATTTACTGAGAAGTCAACTGACTTGTGATGTTCTATTTATCTTGAAATTCTGGATTTCAAAGCCCAATAGAATAAAAATATCTGGAAATTTAAGTCAAAATTCTTGCTACTGATTATCATTCTTTTATGACAATGATTCTTCTATACATCTTCTCTATAATTTCACTAAAATATCTGTTAGCTTAATAGATGTAACTTAAAGCTGAATAGCTCATTCGGTTTAATAGACTAAGGTGTGGTCAGACATATTAATTGTGATTCTGGATTCTGGTGAGAAAATCGACATTTGACCTTCAAAAAGGTCCTTATGAATAGTGGCCCATTAATGGACCTGTATAAGTCTAGTAATATTATAAATTCCTCTGTAAATGAAACTATAGCCTTTTAGTTCTGGGAGGTGATCTGGTAATTGTGATTAAAAATTACTATTAATACTACTGAGTATTGGCTTAGAGATTTATCGACCAGGGCCCTCAACATTAAGGTGGCATGGGGCAAAGGGGGCTCTTCGTGAAAATGGAGGTGGAGGCAAAGATGACTTTCTATAGTATGTTCTGATAGACGAGTAAGACGGGCTTTTAGTAAAAATGGGGATGAGGGCAAAGAAGACGTCCAGTCAAAAGGGGGATTGGGGCAAAGGGGCAAGGGGCACCTAAAACGCCCTTCTATGGCAAATGTAAATCCTGCTAGACGCGATTTGCAATGTGTTCTCGTGCTGTGAACACAACCTGTCGATTCTCGAAGCTCATTGCCGCGCTCTTCAATTTTCCCGGCTTGCAAGGGAAGTTGTAATTCAGAGTGCGAAATTTTTTAGTTGGAAGTTTGGAAGCGTTTTGAAAAGTAAATTTGTTCATATTGTATTGATCAAATTATTTATAAATCTCAAAATAAAACCAGCAAAAACAGATAACAGTAAGAAGGTGAGTATTTCCAACTTGATTTATCTGCACATATCTCTTAAAATATACATAAATTGGGGCGCCCCGTTAATTTCTTAGATAAAATGTCGCTCAAACGCTCACAACCTACTGAAACTGAAAGGAAATTAAATGAAACTATCGAGGGAGATCATGCTGCTAAAAAGTCTCGAAATCAAAACTGGACACTGGATGAGAAAATTCGTTTGGTCAATGCGATAAAACCGCATTATAAAATTGTATGTTTCTTAAAAGGTTCAAAAGCACGAAAGGAACGCCTGTGGGACAAAATTTTGGAAAAGGTATGTCCTAGATTGCCTAGAATAAATGTTTTGTTTAATATATTTACGACGCTGTAGAATATATTTTCATTAAGTTTGTTCAAATTGTGCTATTTAAGGTCAATGCGTCCAACGTTGCTGTCAGGGATAAAGAACAAATAAAGACAAAGTGGGCAAACCTCGAAGACCGAACCCATGAAAAAGCTTCCACGCTTTTCTATGCGCGTCGAAAATCCAAAGGCTACCCCGATATTGGCAATGTCGAAAACACTTTGAGGGGTGTCATTGAGCCATACGAAATGAAAATTGTAAAAATGATGGGAGTTCTATGGCTCTTAGGTATTCGCGGTGGTATTGATTCAGGAGACTACAACATGGATCATACATGTACCGAAGCGGATTACGACTCCGTAAGCATATTTGTTTTTGAAAAGTTATTTTCCCGTTCAAAGTGAATATGACTTGGGCAGCCCAGATTGACAGAACACGTGTCAGAACATTCGAAAGTTAATAATGTATCGTCCAATACACAATATAATCATATTTTTCAATTAATTGGTAATTGGTTGTAGGAGGACCAAATTGGATCTCCAGGCGATGGTTCGGCGCCGACAAACATTGAAGAGATGGACTTGACTAAAAATATGAATAAGGAGACTTCTCAATCAAATCTGGAAGTTGGAGAGTCTCTTCTAATGATTCAGAGCAAACTGCTTGAGGCCGTTGAAAGACTTGCAGGACACACTGCGGACATTTCAAGCTCATTGAAAGAGCTTGTTACTCTGAAAAAGATTCAGTCTAATGGGGACCCTAATTATGGATTAATAGGTTTGATTTAAAATTAAGCTGTAGTTATTTGTAATTAACTCAACGTAATATTCCATTATAAAACTTTCATAAACATGCCAAGATCGATAAGTTGTGAGCATTCTGTACTTTAAGAAATGCAACAAATTCTTAATCGTTTTTGTATTAAATCCATTCCTCATGATATTAACCCAGAATTCTTTTCTTTAATTTTAAATAATAGTACGACCTTACCATTCGAATCAAATTGTTTATGTAACACGGCCAGCTCTCATGTATTAAAGACAAGCTCAAATAATTTTCTAAATTAAATTGAATTTCTGAAATAACACAAGAGTTGCTGAGCATGCAGAAGCCTTGCAAAAAACTTGACCGACTCCGAAAAATGTTGAAAACACAAAAACCAAAGGACTGAGCCAATCATGAGGGTCAGAGGTCATAAATTATAACATATTATCTAAGGTGACAAGAGATTACATCCAAAAGAAGTGTGACTACGAACAGTCTTGGAGTGAAATGGTCAAAAGCTTAAAGGGTCAGAGATCACCCAACGGATCTTTTCTTACTTTGAGGCTTCGTCCCCAATTAATCCTGTATATAAGGGAGCAGAGACTCGAGCTTTGTATTTTAATTAGCCGTAGTCACTGCAATGAGACCCATCTGAAATTTCAAAAACATCTCTCCCTTCTCCCAAGCAATAATTGTCACAAAGACATGTCGGAATTCGAAACTGCTTCCGATGCCACAGCATCAGCTTTAATCAATTACTTCTTCTACCCTGCACCCCCAGAAGGGACGACTATTGGAGAACACGTCCCTGCAGACGTTCTCGAATTTTTACACCCAGCATGGTACAGGTGAGGTAAACTTGAAATCTCGTAAATTCTCAAGCTCTTTTTCAAAAAAAAATATTATCTCTTAAAGTTTTCCTGTCCTTCCGCCTCTGTTCTATGATGGAATGGGTTTGATGTGGCTGATTGGAGGTTCGTTATCCAATTCTAAATTTTCTTTGGGATCAAAAGAAGTCAGATTTCCTTGGAAATTTCAATCAAGGAAAAAAGTGGTGGTGGTGGATTCTAGAAACTGAACATAATTTAGATCAGCTTTCTCCACTGTCTCCATCCATGGGAATTTGAATCTAAGATGATAAGGTAACATGATATTTGATTGAATTTCAGGGGTCTTATCCCTAATCGGCAATGGTCTGGTCCTGTACATCTTTGGGAAGACTGCTGGGCTAAGGACCCCGGCGAATCTATTGGTCATGAATTTGGCCTTGAGTGATTTCATGCTGATGGCTACTCTAGTACCAGAGTTCGTAGTTAATTGTGCAATGGTGAGTTAACATTTGTATTTGCACAGAAATATAATACCTTACTGAAATTGGGTCTACATCCGTTCATTCCAGGGAGGCGTTTGGATATGGGGGGATCTCGCTTGTACCATCCATGCCTTCTGCGGTTAGTGTAATTTAAATCTGGGCTGTGCACAAACTACGGGGTCATGAAAATGATGAGGTTATTATTTTAAATGACTTGGAACGCAATACTCTCGGCTCTAGATAGTCGTAGCTTAGTAGGGACTGTTGGACCCTTTTGGGGTGGGTTCATCAATATTCCAAGTTGATCCTTTTCCACTTGTAATAACATGGAATTAATTTTAAGGTTTAACATGCTTTGAAGAGGTTAGTGAAGTAGGTGGATAAATTTACGTGGAATATGGACAGCCCTTGTATAATTAATTAGTTAGTTCAAACAGAAATGTAGTGTTAATTTAAATTAATTTTCCAATTTGTGATTTCTGCAGGATCAATATTGGGTTATTCTCAAATCATCACGTTGGTCTTTATTTCCTACGATCGATACAATGTGATCGTGAGGGGTTTCCGAGCTACGCGGTTGACGTACTGTCGCGTATTTGCAATTCTAATCTTTATTTGGATTTACGCAAGTAAAAAAAACTCATTTCATTATGACACATTCATTTGTAATTCATTAATTCATTAATTATACTTTTAATTGACCTTTGACCTACAGCTGGGTGGGCAGTAGCCCCATTGTATGGATGGGGCCATTACACCCTGGACGGAATTCTAACCGAGTAATTAAAGGAGAGAATCAGTCAATTAACCTTTGTAATTAAAACTAAAAGGGAATTGATTGATGTTTTAGGTGTTCCTTCGATTACATGAGCAGGGATTTCACGAACGTTTCGTTCATTTGGGCCGTGTGCTTTGCAAACTACATTATCCCCTTAGCTATTATTCTACTGGCTTACTATGAAATTGCTAAGGTTGGGATGCTTAAGAAAACAATGTTCCTTTAAAATAGTTAAAATCAATTAATTGGTTTTTTATTCATTGATAAATCCAGGCTGTTTTTGCTCATGAGAAGGCATTAAGGGAACAAGCAAAGAAAATGAACGTGGCTAGTTTACGATCTAATGACAATACTAAACAGTCTGCGGAGATCAGGATTGCCAAGGTAGATTTGTTTTCATTAGCCCAGGACATCAACTAGTTTTAAGTATGTAATAATTCTGAGTTAAAATCTTTGAAAAATTATGTGTAGGTGGCAATGATAAATGTCAGCCTCTGGGTAAGTTTAATTATTTTTAAATCGATTAAACTAAAACTGAATTTAATCAGATTTTTTTTATACTATTAATCGTATCTTCTCCAGACAATGGCATGGACTCCGTTTACAGGTCAAAACACTGTACACCTAAAATATGAAATTAAAATTAGCTTTAAAGTGTTCTTTGATATTTATAGTCATCACGTTGATCGGTGTGTGCGGAGATCAATCTTTGATCACCCCATTAATCGGGTCTCTGTCGGTGGTGTTTGCAAAGACGTCTTGTATCTACAACCCGATTATTTATGCCATATCACATCCCAAGTATCGGCAGGTGGGCTTTTGTTTTCGACTAGCTTTAGAATTGAAAAGACAAGACAATGCAGCTTATATTATCTTACAACTTAAGGCTCTGGAAGCGGAGATTCCTTGGCTTCGCAAGACAAACCAGAATGAAGAAAAGGGAGGAACTGGTTCGGAGATAACAAAGGTTAATGAAGAAGACACCACCTCTACACATAATACGCCAGTATAATTATTTAATGTGCTTTAAAATCCATGAATGTCTCTAAGACATAATTTGAGTTTGTAAACTTAAACCCCTTGGAAATAAATTGGGAAAAAATTAGGCACTCTGGGCATTTTGTTGAAGTTTAAGTTGAATTTCTTTCTACAGTTGATAAATATCCAATTTAATAATTAATAGATAAGTAAAAACCGTGCATGAATGATAATTGCAAAAGTGCTGCTTTCTGTATTTAAAGAACTTAATAATGTAGAAAGATAATAATAATTATAGCCTTCAAATTCGATAGAAATGGGAATTAATACATACGGTTTTAATCAACAAGAAAATTGCTGATTCATATTCTCAAAATTTAAAATAGATCCACCATGCAGAGATTTTTAAAATGGAATACTGACATATAGTCACAATTAGTTTGAATATCTCTGGTATTCCACGTAAGGGCAGTTGTTACACGTTTTTTTTAATTACCAAGTTCATCGTCGGCTAGTTCTGTTGTCTTTGCTCTTATTTAGTCCTTGTGTGTCACAGTGCCTCATACTACTTACCCACACTCTCCGACCAACGTGACGATGGGTACTTAGATCATCTTGCATATGATAACTGATAACGCAAGTTTCCTTGTGGGTGCCACATTCAAGATCGAACCTTTGATGAACTATGGATGCAAAGGACATCTCATTATAAATTGCCTTCCCCTCTTCAGCGTGTCTAGCCGATTTTAAAATGAACTTCAATGCTCAAGGCTGCTCAATAAGGGACGATCCACAAACTATATTATGAACTCCAATCCCTCAATAAGACCTCTGACTCGTAATCCCCCTCATACTCAGCTTCATTAAATGACATTCGAAGAACTTTTTGCAACTTCGATCTAGATGAGTTATGTTTACATCCTGCTAGCCTCTGACCAAAGTCTGCATAACCTATGCAGCCGTCTGGCTCTACAAGAGCCCCCCTGGGGGGTTCATACTATTCATATGTATGTACCACCCGGTAACTTCTCCATTCTTCGAATCTCTAACCCCCTCCACCACCAGTAATTCCATCCGTCCAGAGTTCGTAAACACTTGAATACACCAGACTGATGAAATCTCAAATGTCAACTGTCAAACTGGTGGGACGAGAATCAGTGCTGAGAACGTGGCTTATTCACACCGGAACAATTACCTCAAATACAGAATCTAGAATCTTCCATTTGAGCAGTGATTGCGTTATTTTTCCAAGTTAGAATAAAGTAGGAAAGCCATATTATATGTTCTAATATAATCTAACTCCAGTCTAACTGACTCCAGGAAGACGACGGATCAATTTATTTATCCTCCTATGGATTTGCAAGACACTACGAGGGGCCGAGCTTTTTTTATTATTTATTTATGATGCTAATTTTCATGAATATTCTGCTCTAACAAATACCTTGAGGGCAGTGAAGGGATGAATGCTTACTCTGCAATACGAATCTCATTGACAGCCACTCTTTTTTTATTCAAACATTTCAAAAGATGCACTCTCATATTCTCCAGCTTTCTCCAGCCATGGTTTTCAGAATGTTTTGCTTTTTACAATCACTCACTCAGTATCCAGTCACCAGTGTGAGTAAAGAATCGGGAAAATGTCGGCATTCTGAATCCTGTTCGAATGTTGCAATAGCTCTGGTCTATACTCCTTGTTAAGAGAAGAAGTTATAGGGAAGCCGAAAAATGTTTTGCATGCAAGTTTAGACTCCCTTACGGTACAGAACTAACATGCAAATCTAATATCCGAACTGTGACCATAATAGCTTGTGCAACCCTTTCTACCTTTGAGGAAGCCTTTCGGGGATTTCTGCTCTACATTACACACTAATCCAATTTGTCGGGAATGACAGATGGACAAAAAATGCTCTGGGAGTCAAAGTACACGGTAAATAATCCACCCACAACTGCAATGTCTCTTTTTTGTCTTGAGTTCATTTCCATGAATGCTTTTTGGTGATGCTCTGAAGGATTTCGTCACTTCATCATCAAAGGTGAAATATGGTAATCTGTTTATAGAGACAACTAAATTGAATTTTCTAACAGAAGAGTCTTTGCTTTACAGAAGAGAGAGTCAGAAGAGTCAGGCTTGAAAACCGTTTGGTTTGATAGTTTTGCTTTGGCTTGACGAATATATGTCAAAACAATTACAAGGAAGCCTATGAATTGGACGGATCCATTTAGAATCTTAATATGTTAAACTGGCAGTTAGAAAGATCGTGGAAACTGACAAATATTCATCAGCCTATAAAAAAAATTGATTGTCCGTGACATTGATATTTAAGCTTTACTAAGTTACAATAAATTGGCAACTAAATTGCAAGATGACTTAATGTGTTACTTTCTTAAGGATCCGAGTTTATTTCTTCTATACAAAAAATATAATACAATTTCAACTCTATAAGTTCGAGTGTAGCACCAGGTCTAAAACTTTTCTATCACACCAGTCTAATTTTTCATGATTATTATTACGAATTGCTTCCAGTCTAGTGACTCATGAGGTTGTGAAATATCATAGTAGGGCATCCGTTTAACCGTTTTAGATTTGTTTAAAATTCTGGCCATAATTTATCTCTGAAATATCACAGATCCAATACTACTTTCAAATTCTATAAAAACATGGAGTCCGAATATGTGAAATCTAAAATCTTTCAATCAAAACACTTTACATCGACATCATTCTAAAAGTCCGACACCAAGAGAGATAGATCAGCAAGTTTGAATCCCGAGGATAAGAAATTATCCGGAACTGCTGTTATAAATTCTTTATGGTATCTTTAATATCTTTCCAAGCTTTGTCTGCTTGTCGACGAGTGAACTCAACTTCCCAGAGAGAAGAAAATACAAATGTTGCTCTTTTGACCCGCTCGTGATTACTGACTTGAGCTGCTACTCTTCTCTCTGCGTCTTCCTCTGAAAGACCATCCCGTTTTTGAACTCGCTTTATTGTCTACGAAAACAATGGGGACAAAATTCAGTTATGACACATGAAGTAGAAGAGACGTTTTATTTGAATCATCTACAATTCACAATTCCTCCGTACCTCTTCTTTCGGAATGACGACGACCCAGACATCATTGCAAAGTTCATCCCAGCCTGCTTCAAGCAGCACGGCAGCATCAAGAACAACGGCCTTTTGACCCTCGCCAACTAACTTTGCTATTTGTTCTTCGGCAAGTCTTCTTATTTCAGGCCAAACTATCGAAGTAAGCTTATTCAGCTCTGCAGGATTGTTGAAAACCTTACTTCCGAGCACCTTTCTATTAATTTGTTCTCCGTCTGGATTGAGAACCTCGTTTCCAAATGTTTTGACTATTTGTGTGAAGCATACAGTACCTTTCTTGTATGCTTCGTGACCCAGCTGGTCACAGTTGATTGAAGGCAGCCCTAGCGTCTCTAGATATGTGCAAAGGGTTGACTTTCCACTCGCGATTCCTCCCGTTAAACCAATGATGTATGGGACTGACGGAGTCTTCCTCTGAAAACAAGCCAGTTCAGAATATAATTAATACTTAACCAACTGAAATTCATGAACTTTTATATGTTGCACACAAGTTCCAAACGTCAAGACAATGTTTTTTGTAGATGGAACTTACGCGGGGGTGAAGTCTGTCGCCCAGAATTCGAATCCTCTGCGAGCTGGAACTGATTTTGTCTTCCTCGTGCTCACTTTGCTTGACATCATTGAATAGAATAATATGATGGACATCCAAAGGGGGGAATGACTTTTCTTTTCGGATCTCATTTATCTTTTGGGCTCCCTTTATAGTCTCTGCACTCACAACAATCAATCCAACGTCCTTTTCAGTTATCGTGGGTCCAAATGGGTCATCTATCTGCACCACCCGGTGAGTCAAATGAGGAGCGACATCGTTTAGAAATCCTTTCACTCTTTCCATTCGATCCTCACACGATTCGATTAGTTCAAATAATAGTTTGCCTACAAAACACAAAGTACTATAAGAATGGAAGTTGCAGTTGGTAACGAAAATTAAAATGAAACGAAATCCAGCAACTTACTTTTAATCATTTCGTCACTTGTGACCCCTACGATGATCTCCGTCGTACACCTGAGAACTGCCTCTGTCAACAAGATTTTATGAGCATTGTGCATACGGTCAAATGTTCCTCCTAATGCCACCACCTCGTATTTTCTGAATACATTCTCTTGATCAATATGGCTCTCCTCTTGTGATGCTTGGCCCGATGTTACAGGAAATAGGGTATCCTCTCCTTTGAGGTACTGAACAGTATAGTCAGCAGTGGAAACAGGGAACCATTCATTGACAAAGGTCTGAACAGCTTTCAGTGTTACTCCATTGGGCGACCCATCTACCAAGACAAGGTCAATCGGAACCTTAGGTCGACCTAGAAGACCCTTGACCCCATTCAGAAGTATCCGGATATCAAGGCTGGGACACTGAGAATTCCCTTGGCTATAGAGAAGCGAGCTGAGTCGGCCAAATTGCAGACCTCGAGCCTCCAGTTGGTCCGTAGGGGACCATTGAACAATGTATAGAACTGGACTAATCGATGTGGCTCGTTTCTTATCAATAAGCTCAAGGACCTTTTTAGCCCCGAGTAAGTTTACTCTTGATCTCGATGTTAGATTTAGGGAGGATGAGGTCAGCAGAAGGAGCCCGTTTAAGGACATTCTTGTGGGCTACTTAGGTCGAAGTCATACACCTGTAGGGTTGAGGTTGACCTTTGAACTACACCTTGTTTAGCTAGTCAAGTCTTCAGTGAGTGTGAGAAGGAAAAGATGTGAAATTATCTGGAGTAGTTAGATAATGAATTTTTAATTTGGATTCAGTTTATTCGAATCTCCCACTGGAGTTTAGTTCCGTCAACTCTATGGTAATCGCATACTACCCCAATCTTTGAGGGTTTATTATAAGTATTTACAATTCTAACAATTATGCATATTGTATTGTGGCATATTTTGGCATATTTTTAATCTTTGATAAATTATTTCAAGGTACAACATTCGATTTGATTTATATTTTTTATAAAATACAAATAACTTCATGTACACTGACCGCACCGCACCCCGCGAGGAGAAGTGAAGCCAAGTTAAACTGTCTGCGTTTTTAGGTTAGCATCTTCATAGCATAATCACAGCTATTAATTAAATTATAAGAAAATGATCTTTTAATTAATTTCTACATAAATCTACAATGAACATTTTATGTATTGATTTTTTAATTTTTGTCTTTAGTTTAACAGCAGCAACAGAGAAATCGTGTGGCACAAGATGCTAAACATGTCTCTGGAAAACATAACCATTTGAATTTTTAGAAAATACTTTATATGAATTAAACAGATAATGAAAATTTGCATATCTAACAGACTGGTAGACTGACCTTTGTATTGCGGATAGCGGCTAAAAAATTCTCGAATCACAGTTCTAATGTTCACCGTTTCCCAATTGACGAGGGCCGCGATTTCACTCCGAAATTCAGGGTCCCCCTCAAGTCGCTCACAAAACAGATCGTACGGCTTTCGACTCATTTTTTTTGCCAAATGCCAAACGAGTCTATTTATTTTTTTCAGCTCCAAATTCTCACGTTCAACACGATCGACTCGAGATTGAAGGGCTCGGACTTCGGTACTTAAACCTCGAACCAATCCTTCCATCTAAGAAATAATTATTTCAAGTAGATTCATTCTTTCAAATTCAATGGAAAATCAAGAAATTGTAGAAATATATTTAGGATATGTTGAACCTCCATTTTGAACTTTCCATTGTCCTCACGCTCACTTCGGATGACCTCTATAAGAGCGTCGATATTATTGTCTTCTTCGCAGGCCATATTTTAATTGTTTTCCTCCTTTATTTCTGGTTCCAAACTCTTAGATTAATTATTTGATTTCTTAAGATTAAAGATTAATCAATTAATGATTATCCCTCGATTTTATGATCCTTGGAGCTACGTGTAATTATTAATTGACAACTGTAAATCAAAATTGGTCATCACTCATGAAGCTAATTTGAAGGTAGACAAAGTACAATAACTGATAAGCGTAAATGGTGCTTATTGATTGATTATAGGAGCATAACCTCCACCACTTGAACTTTTTTTTAGATAACAGATTTTTTTGCCTCCACAACATACATGCATTTCAAATTTGTCCAAAAGGTTCGATCTGGATAAAGGAATCAGAATGTTAAAATGTTATGCAATATGTTGCATACGATTATCTGAATTAGACTGTGAACAAATCATATTCACGTCATCCTTAATTTAGTCGTTTATGTGAAACTACTTTTTTGACCGGACACAAAAAAATCGCAGGTATTCCTAAGCCTTAGTTGTGTATGAATATGAATGAATTTGATGAATGGAATTAACACTAGTGATGAGTCAAACTGCGGTTCAAGTGAATGAGTTTATTATTCATCTGACGAGTACAGATATTACTCTGTATGCAAAAGAGAGGCTTATAGTTGGTGTTTACACTAAAATCAAGTGTGACGTACAAAGGTAAGCGTTACGGAAGTTGTAATTTTTTTCATTACAAGGCAAAATGATTAGAATTTTAAAATAAGGTGCAATAATATTGCTGAACGATTGGGACTAAAGCGGATCGTTTCGCGCAAGCAAATAAAACTGCAAGTCATCTTATATGTTTCACATTTGGTTACGATTTCGTCGTTCGGCTTCTAGAATACTTGAGAGACTTCATAGGTTTTCTCGATGCCAGATCCATTTCCTAGCCGTGTGGTCGAACCTATGAGATAGCCATTGTTGCTGAAGTAACGCGTATCTGTCCTTGCTCAGGAACAATGGTTTACCCCTCCTGTAAATAGAAATAGTATAATCAGAACTAAATCTACAAATTATTTAAATGTTTATGTTGTATGTACTGCAACATATAACTTTGAGAAATTGAAATCATAAAATAACTATTAATAAATGAGGTATTTACTTAAGCTCTCGATCTTCTTCTCCAAAAGAATCTAGATAGACACTACCCCAAAGACACGCTCGCCTTCCTCGTACGACTACAATCGTGGACGAGTTGACGGAGAGATACATAACGGTGCCAGCACCACAGTCAATCGAATGTTGAATAGCTTCACAAGTTCCCGTTCGCTGCTTACAACACGTGTCCCTCATACAAACTAGTGTTCCACAAACTAGACAAATATTTGGATCTTTGGGCACTTTATTGCAGTTGTGACACTGCTTGCGGTGATAATATTGAAAAATGACGTCGTAGGCATGAGGTAATTCCATTAGTCTCGGTTGAGTCCACAAAATGTGATGAGTTTGAATCAAAAATCTTGAAGAGTTTTGAGCTCTTCCAATGAAATTACTTAAGTCTTCACACCAAGTCCAAATTGTCGTTAATGGGGTAGGAGATATCCAGTGCAAAAAACTATGCGCTTGGAATAGTCCAGATGACAAAGCTGAAAATGTACCCATTGACTTTTTAACTAATTCACTAATATCGTCACTACCACTCGCACCGAGACCAACAAATTGTGCTAGGTATGCAAATTCCAATTCCCGAGTTGAAATACATGGAAGTTCTTGTTCATAAATGTGATGACGTAGCAGAGCAGCAACTCGAAGATAAGGAAGAAGTAATGTTTGCACTCGGGATTCCAAAGTTTCATTATTTGAAGAATTGCAAATCTTTTCCGACTTAGAACTCTAAAAATTTCAAAGAGAACAGGTGAATATGACCAAATTTGTAAACAGATCCTCAATGAATTTATAATTGATCGAAAAAATTACATCTAAAGGGAGAGATTGGGCATCTTCCTGCTCCATATCTCCACAGTCTGAGTCCAGTGAGTCCGGAAGATAGAATGGAAACTTTTCCAGGTAACGAATCACGGTTCCCAGGAGGAAGAATAATTGATTAGGATTTCCACTGGAAGGACAGAGTGACATTTGTTGCTTCCATGATTCTCTTTCTCCTTCTTTAAAGCTACTGCTGAGTGCACAGAGGATTTGGATGTATACAAGATTATATATTCCTTGAACCATTGATGTAAAATATGCCAGGTCGACGTGCATCGGGAGTTGCATTAATAAGTGCAAAAGGGTTGTCACAGGATCACGAAGAAGCATCGGCACCTCTCGATCCATCCGCATTAGAGATGAGTCAGGAAGAAATTGAATTCCCAGAATTCTTTCCCACATCTTTGGAGCACAAGGATCCGCGGACAGAATCTTGTAATGAACTCCGAGGACATGCAATAGTGGCACTATAAAACAAAGGGAAAAAATAAAAATGTTGATTTGATTGCAATTCCATTGATTCAAAACATAAATCATACATCTACAATATAAATTAATTCTATTCTATTCAATTGCATTACCTATGCATGAACGTTTAGAAACGGTCGAAGAATTTGAGGAAGATGAAGAAGAGGTTGAAGGTTGCGGTTCTGAAACAAGATTTCCACCACGAAATACCAACTCTAATTCCAAATTGGTTCTTGCTATCGAGTTAACGAATAGTAAAATACTTCTCGTGTTTTTTGAGCTCCCAACCTACAAATTAAAAATAGATTAAACAGGAGCCAATGATTCTTATATAAACTAGAGGTAAGAGGAGAATTCCTATTAAACACGCAATTAAAGTCACACGTGCCTGACGGTACTTGAGAAGAGTCACATTAGTCATTTCTTCCATTGTTTTGGTCATCGCGTCCATCATCTTGCCAGCTTGAGTAGGGATAGCGTATTCACGAAGAAGTTTGACGACTTCAAGAGCCACATGTGACTCTGGTGACGGTGGAATTTCGGGAACAGTTGTCTCCGGGGTGAGAGGGGTTTGAGCAGTCTTTCTGTCTTTTACCAAGGCTGATTGACGAATTCCAAATTCAGGAGACAAGGGAAGAAAGGAATTCGCCAATTGTCGACATAAGGGGCAAAGATATTCTCCTCTATCCACTGAAATACTATGCTGACGCTGCTGACTTTTAAGAGCAGTTAAGTACCCCTTTAAACATTCCATGTGAATATGGTGGCCACAAGTCGAAGCGTGAACCCCACCTTCCCACCCAGCAGAAATGGATTGTAGCCAACTTGTATCATCAAAATGAAGATTGTATTCTTCCAGTCTTTTCTCATTGTGGATTGCCATCGTGTCTAATTGTCCTGTTATGTCCCATTTCTCTTCTTCACTTGTAGGCAATAAAGGAGCCTGCAAAAAGAGAATGTATTTATTCGATGCAAAATATACATAAATAGACTATTTCTACTATTAGTCTGAATGAAACCAGTTTTAATATTTTGTTTACTTACTCTAGCCCCCACTTTAGTTCTATGACTCAACACAGAAGAGGGTTGAAGCAGAATGACGAGACCAACTGGATTATCACTCGAAGAGGCACTTGTCTGATTGCAAATTACACAGTCATATTCTATGGGCTTCATTGTTTCTGTGTAGTCATCCGAAGATAAGCCGGATTGACCACCAGGAGATGAGCCATCAGCACTCATGTCTTCAAATTCTTCAGTCATTGCCTTCTCCATGAACTGCTGTTGTTTCTTGGCGAATTCAGCCATTAACTTATTTTGTCGATCCTTGGCTTTCCTTCGTCGTTCTTCTATATTCCTTTCTTCTCTTGCCCTCAACGTCGCTTCATCCTCTGCTTTCCTTGGCCAAAGTTTTTCCCTTGTGTACATCAAATTCTGTCGACATGACTCATCTTTGGCTGTCATTTTGTCCAGCAGTTTTCCAATAAAGAATGGGCCATCTCCAATACGACTATCTTCAGGATATAAGATTTCATAAAGCTGAACAAACGAGAAGGAACAACACCGCTGTCTATCCTCGGGCAAATATTCGTCGTCACTCGAACTTCCAAAGGATTTTTCATTATCCGTGAACTCAATCTCCAGACCATTTTTAACACCCCTTTTACCATCGTTTATTAATTGCTGCGCCTCTTGCTTTTCCCAGAACGGAACGTAGCTGTCTGGAGTGGATGATAACTTAGAATGAAGTTTTAATAGCAGACTTATCATACTTTCGTTAATTATTACTTCCGTTGGCTGTTGAGAACCTCCCATCTAAATCGATACATAAAAATAAATTCAATCAAAATTGCTTAAGAATTTCCAAACTAGGACCACATACCGATGAGCTTCTTTCCATTAATTCCTTCTGGTGAACATTTGAAATTGGCTTATTAGAAGCAAGGACCATTTGGAGAACGGTTTGATGCATATCATCAAAGCGAGATTGAGTAGGATTATTTACGCGAATAGCTGTCTCGGTAACGGATGGAGGCATAAGAGCGAGAGCTCCAGTGGAAGTAGCACTTGAATCATCCATCAGATAATCGGGTGGATTGAATGCAGCTACTTGGCCGTAACCGGAGCCATATAAGTCAAGCATTTCTGTTTCTTCTTCCCAGTTTTCAACATCCATTTCGTCCACGCTGATTTCCACAGCTGCAGACACATACAAAATTTATGTAGAAAGATTCAGTAGTATAGTATAACTATTTAAAAAGTTTTCTTTAGTGAAGGTAATATTACCATCCGAAGGCCCGTTAACATCAACTGGGGGTTTCACAAACACAGAATCAACTTCCATTCTTAAATTACACAAGAGATCATCCGTAGCGTACCAAGTTTCGAAATCCATATCATATCTTCCGAAAGAATCTTCATGTGGAGTAATCACTGAGGAACTTCCGGAATCGCACACACTCAATGCCATTTCCAAAAGATAAACAGCCAAGGCGACTACTTGATCGGACAGTTGACTTGTGTTCACTGCCTTATAGAATATCACAAACAAGACTCCCTGAACTACTCTACTTAGCAGCATGTTACGTGGGTCCGTATAAGGAGCAGCTGCAGCATTAGGGATTCTAAAGGGAGGCCATGGTGTTCCCGAACCTTTGAATTTGCCAGCATGTTTTGAATACTCAGAGAATCTGTCCATGGACGTCTGAAATTCTCGACGATGGACTGCTCGTAGTAAAATGTAAATGGGATCATACAGTGTTTCCCATACGAATGCTTTGGGAACGTACATTCCTTGATGCATATTCCCACTTGATTCAAAATTTGGAGCACGATAGTCAGCGACCTGTAAATTAGGAACAATCATTAATACCATCGGATCATTAAAAATAAAACTATGAAATGTACCTTGGCTAAAACAGATTCAAAATCTTTGGACTGTGAGCTATTCCCACAGCGTTCCGGCATTAGCTCAATTAACTGACTGTGTGTTTTGTCTCCCATGCAAAGTAGGGTTACCATCTCCAGTGTGATCAAATCAGCATCCGACATTCCTATCGCTGTTCGCACGGAACTTACGGTGGCCAAAAATATCAAGCAGTTTTCCATCATTAAGATATCTTGGTCTGGTTCCAAGTAAGAATTTGTAATGCTACTGGAAATGCTTAAAGATTCGACGATGTGGAATCTGCACGAATAAAGATAACAAATATTTTTTTAGAATTGTAAATGTTGGTACATAGAAATACAGTTTAAATGGTATCACAGAATAATTCCTACTTTCTAAAAATCGATGAAATATACTCCACGTGAGGAATATTCATCAATCCAACTTGAAGGAGAAACAAATCGGCGTCGACCATGGAGTTACAAAAGTGACACTGGATATAAGTCATGGCTTGGCCTTTGATCTGTAGTCCATTTCGAACCCACAATCCAGAAATAATTTCATAAAACGCCACTTGAACCCCAAGAGGGTGAATTATAATATTTTTAAGCTCATTGGGTGGAGGAAGCAACTCTGCCAACGACAGTCCTTGATTCCTCACTGCTTGGTAAAGGAAGACTGCAAAATATCGGTGAAGTGGAAGATGAAATGAAACTTGCACAGGTTCATTCTGAAATAAAACCGAAGGTCAAATTGGGTTTAGAAAAAGTTAATCGTTGATTGGACTTTACCTCATGCATTCCAACTTTAACATAATCTAGCCAACGTCTTAGCTGCCGTTTACAGTGCCAGAGAAGATTTTTGGTCAAATGAGCAGTAGACGCGTCTCTCAAATGTGAGACGAGAGCCCACATGGGCGAGGCACTTGCTTCCAATTCTGCTGAAAAGGCAGCGTAATAAGTTGTCGGTTCGAATTCGATGTGTTGGTTGACTTCTCGTTGATTCATGTTCATTCCTAAACAAAAAGTTGTAAGGGTTTTAGTGTATGCTCAATTTTGTAAAATAACAAAAACATTTCAAATGTTCTGACCTTGAAACATCGAGAGAAAATGAAACCACATTTGGAGAAGTCCGTCGTCTTCAAGAAACCTAAGGGCTACAGGACGATGGGACAATATATTATTGAGGTCTGAAACTAACGGCCAGTAGCAATGGTCCTTCATGCAGGAGTTGCCACAGTCCACAACACGAATAAATATTCCATCTTTTTCGTAGATAGGGCTATTGATACTTATATCGTGCATCATGTAGTGAAGACTTATGACCATGACATGGAGTAAGCCCATTTGTTGTGTCATCATAAGGGCCAATTTCTCATTTGAGAAAAGCTGGACACTGACGTGAACTACTCTGTTGGATAACATATCAGGATCTTGGGACCTCACCAACAACTGGGATATTCGGCTGTAATGTAGTACAAAAGCTCGAGTAAACGCTTCCTGGAAATACACAATTTAAATTAAGATGATTTATAGATTTGACAATAATATGATAAAATGTGAGTTTTTAAATATTTAGCTTTCCTACTTTGTACTCTGAATCCGGAAGAAGGTTGAGAAGGAGACACACAATTTTTTGAGGGAACTCAAATTTAGCAGTCCAAAAGACAAGTTCTTGTAAGAATGTCCTGTGTACTAAGACTTTTCGAAGGGAGGGGATCTGTAAATCTGAGAAAAAAAAATCAATATTTAGTGAAAACTAATTCATTCTCATTCCTTATATGTTTTTATGACAATTTAATTGAAATTTACCATCGTAGGACTCAAAATCTGGAGGAAGGAGTGGGTTTCGAAGGGTTGTAAGAGCTTCTTCGTAGTGCATTTGATTAGTGGACATGAATTCGTAGAGGTCGTTGCTCACCGTATCTTTATTAATTTCCAGCAGACTTTTGTAAACCTGGTAAAAATTTAACTTAACTAGTTTAAGTAATTCAGGACATGCACATGTTAAACATTAAAACTTCAAAACTGACTTGTGGATTTGTAAGGGCGTGGGTCATGACTTGTCTCATTGCAGCTCCCATCGAGCTGAGGTCGTACAACATCGTAATAAACTTATCTGCCGCCTGAACTGCTCCCAAGAATCCATCTAGAGAGACAGAATTTTGACGCATATGTTGAATCAGTCTGAGAATTAGTCGAGGCATCATGGCATTGGCAACACAGAGAAGATCTGGAGGGGCCCCGCCGTCTGAGGGCCCTCCATGATCCCCCGGAGCATGAGGGCCGTGTAAAAAACAAAATCCTGACTCCTTCATTACATTCGTGTCCCCGCAATCACAGGCACCACCGGCTTGACTTCTAAACATATTAAAGTCATGGCCTTTGTGGTTGCCTCTTTGGAAGCACTCTGCACAGAGCGACATACAAGGAGAAATTCCACATGTTCTACATCTATAAGCTACGAAATTAGCTGTCCATACTAAGCCGCATGTAGTTGCATTGTCATATCGTCGAACTGTAACACGATATAAACATAAAATTAGATACATGGAAAGTCAGGGTGCATTTAAAAAAAGAATTAGTACAAGGTGTTCCAACGAAATACCTGTGGAAGTGAATTCATCTGGAGTACAGCCTCCAGCCATGAGCCAGCGACACCAGTCGATGGTCTCCCACTCATCTATAGCCTTCAAAGGGTCCAGCAGATTATCAAGTAAACTGGTCAGGTTATCTGGTCTCGCTGATCTCGCACACTCTGCATGAATATACGCTGCAGCTCCACGCTTCCCCTTTTTTAATAATACTTCAGTTTCCAAATCCGACATATTTTCAATTGGCTGGGATGCTATTGCAACACTTTATGCCTGGAAATAAAAAATCCAAATCTTTGGTTAATACAACCAGGACAAGAATATCGAGTCACTAGTCACTCAGTCTTTCCTCTACGGCGAAATCATCTATCGACAAATGAAAAAAATGGCTAGTCTAAAGTTGGAACTTCCAAACTAGGAAGCAGATGCCTTAAACGCTACGCTGTCTGGGTAAATCAAAATCTACAAGTCACAGGTCGCACTATCTCACCTTACACCTTTGTTGAAACTAATAGACGATAGTATCCGAATCAAAAGGTCTCTGATGCGTGATGCAATCTAAACAAAATAAAATAAAAATCAATTAAACCTCAAACGTTTCCACTTACAATTCTTAGATAAATTGTGCATTTTAAAACCTAGAAATTTCTAGACCACAAAAGCCAGCTAAAAAGTTTTCATATCTCCATAGACTATACTTAACAGTTCACAGTTAATTCATTTAAATTCTAAATCTACCCTTCGTCATTGGCTAATTATGATTTTGAGAGTGGGCACTTAAGCTGTAAGCAGTAATGAGTGACCAACAAAAGTTAACTAGTTTAACTAACTATGATCCTATGGATTATAAATTAGAACATTAATGATCCTCATATTTTAGATTAGAACCTTAACTTTATAATTTTATATTCTAATAACGTTTGTAATTCGACTCCGCCAAATTTCGGGTTACATTTCACATTTGAAGTTGCCGTTGCAATTCACAACATCACAACCATACTGTGTACGTCCTGAGCTTATTTTAAGAAGACAGTAGTAAAGATAAGGACAGTTGGCACTGATTTACCTCAATTACGAGCAATAATTAAGATTATGATTAGTTTATCCTTGTAAATGAAACATCTTGCGGATTCTGTCTCTGCTGGTGGCTGGGCAACATTTTGATTTTATTAGCAACACTTGTGGGTTTTTTTTTCTCGTGATGTTGCAATTGACTATGTAAATTCACTGCTTCTCAAGATGGATCACCGAGGGCAGGCGGAATATCCTTGTTGATGTAGGATGGATAATTATAATTCTCCCTGACCTTTAGGTAATTAATTAAACGATTTCAAAACACAGTTTGTTAAGTGTGCTGAAATAGCTTGTGAAACGTGAAACTCTCTCCATCTGAACTGAACGTAACGGGGCATAGGGCCGAGAAGAGTGAGCATTGAGCATATAGAGATAGATGTGTTGGTTGGGCATGGCAGGCACTCCAATGAGGATATTGACACCTCAGGGGCGTCTCCACCGCCGATTCACAACACTTACCCTCAGTTCTCACACCTTTGACACCGTATAAATCTTCCTTACACGGAGTGACCTTTTGAACTCGGATTTGTCAAGGTTCAGTCTGGACTGGTGTCACGGCCTTGGCTGCGGTAGAGTGAAAATTAGTTGAGATGTTGTGAACATGCTTATGTAATAATTATTTACAGGTGTGCAAGTCTCTGTAGTGCAAGTTCGCTAGGGCCGTACTAATGTACTATCCTGCGGCCAGTGAGGCTCCATAATGAAAAATTTACGCACTTTCGACAGAGAAAATGCGACTAATTATAAAATTTATTTAATTCAATTTTGTTTTTAATTTATTTAATTTACTACATGATAATTTTGAAGAGCAAAGAAAGTAACAATTACAAGTTCAGTTTAGGGCAGAGGCTATTTTAATGTACACAGTAAGTATTCTCTTAAATTGCGGACACTACTAATATTAGAACGAAGTAGATCAGTATACTAAATGGAGGCCGCAAAGTTGGTATTGAATGCACGGTTTAAGAAGCCAGTTATCTTTAGTCTGTTTTATAATTAGCTTGTAAGTCAAGGACTAATGAATGACTACCCACTGCATCTTAGTTTCCGGGTTACTTATTACTTATATTATATCAATTATATGTATGGAACTTAATGGTAATCCCGGTAGTCTATGCTACGCATATTGTCATTTTCATATAAACCAATCCAAAAAACTTTTCTGATACTAATACACGGACCAACGCGCAATACTGTATGGTCACATTAGTAACAATTAGAGCACTTGATAACTTGGTAAATAATAAGAACAAGGGTGTCAGTTTTGTCGGATGTAGGCTCGGTTTTACAGTCCCCCGAGTTTCCAAACTGCTCATGATGATATTGATGAATGATGATAGCATTACCTCAAAACTCTGGTAACGATGGCTTTCAAAAGGTTTTCGAATCTACGGGGGCAAGGTGCGCTAAAATAGTAAAGCAGTTCGGCCCTGTCCACTGGCCTTAACTTTACGAGCATAAAGGATATGCATGCAGAAATGAATAAAAACTGCTCATTCGATTACAGTTTACGTGTTTTGGCCTTTTCTGGTTTCTCGGTTTAGCTATCGGCTTGGCGAGCATGATTCCCATACATATGGCATATGTATATAGTGCTCAACATAAGCTTCTGATCAGACATTTCAATCAATTATTTCCCGGAGTATAAGACTAACTGATTCCATTAGCTCCTTAGTTTCCCTTCAGTCAGTCTCTATTGATACTGCGAACTCACCGTGGTAGGTTAATAATCTATAACTTGTAGAATAAAATGAACAAGCTTATATTTTACATAAGAACAAGAAGTCATAAAGTAATTTCTAGATCGGAATACGTACAAATGTTTGCGTTTTGTATGTATATGCAATGATTTAGTCGTAGTCTGAGCTCGAACTCTGATTGAAAAGAAAGGAAATCGTTACAGAATGAAAATGCCAGTAAGTTTCCATACGACATAAAATATGACAAGAAGCAACTCGACTCACACTGGAGTTATTTCATAGTGTTTAGAGTTTTTTGTTATGGTAAACCGGACCCGGTATGCATGTCGGGTGGTTAATAATAACTGCAAATAAATGCATACAATATTAGAGCCGGTACGGATTAATTTAACATTTTTTTAATGAATGAAAGGTAAATTTCTTGTTTTTTAACCTGCACGCCATATCCAATTGTTCATGAAATCTTTCTCTCCAAAAGAAAGTGTCTTCGTCTAAGATTTGATAGTTTCTACAATTCTTTAAAATAGTGTCACAATGTGTGGCTTGTCAAAAAACTCTCAAGAATTTCCAAATTTAAACCTGCTAGTTTAAATTGAATACTCGATAATATTTCTGACTTTAAATAGCTTTAACTAATGCTAATTAATTACTTATAACTAACAATTGATAACTTAAAGTGAACGGTTATTAAAATGAGAAGGAAAGAGATAGGGATTGAAAGTGGGGTAAGGTGGGAATTTGCGAAGTTATGAGTATGACGTCATAGACAGGCCTTGGCCGCGTGACTTCCACTTACGATAGTCGTGGTTGCATAAGCACTTCATTATAAAACTTTCCTTCTCGTCTCTCCGAAAAATCAGTGTCATCCCCTGAATTTTCGGACTTTATTTCATCACTTAAAGGTAATCATTTGGTTGGATAACAAGTGTGGAAAAGTTTATATTCAATCTTGAAATCTGTTCAGTACTTGTTTGTAAAACAAAGGGTTCATTTGCTCCAATTTGATCTGTGAATTCTGTGATCTGTTTAATTTACTGCTGAATTTATTTTAATTTGTAGAAATTTCCATATTCCTTACAACTTACAACACCCTAGTCGAGATATCAACAGTTGCATAATTACATTGAGATTCGTAGTACTAAACTCTGCACGGATATCTTATTTTCCTAAAGGTTACAGAGTAACGAGACAGAGTTCAATATGCCACGACGAGGACGTTCCGCTAGCCCCCCTGCGCGAAGAGCCGCTCCAGCCCGAGCTGCACCGGCTCCAGCACGGTAATAAAAACTTTTGATCATATTTTTAGTACATTTATCAAAGGGTTCATTATGATATAATTACTTAAGTAAGATTCTCTGTGATAATATGTAATAGTAATTATAATAGTGCATTTGTATGGGGATTTAAATAGGTCACCTCCAGCAACTGTTCCACCTCCACATACTCAGCCAATGGTAGCTCCACCAATGCAACAGGGGCCTGGAATTATGGGTCAGATGATGGCAACTGCTGGGGGTGTGGCTATTGGGTCTACTATCGTACGTTGAATTATCACTGCATTATTTGTTGCTAAAATTCAGATTTTTCCTATTTTGAAATCCTTTAAATAGGGTCATGTTGTGGGTCACTCACTCACTGGAGGAGGAGGATCTTCACGAGAAGCAGGAGATGCCCCCGCTGCTGCATCCGAGGGGGGTGCCCCAGCTCAGCAACAGCATCAAGAAGAATACAAGGCTTGTGGTTGGGAGATGAAGCAATTTTTACAATGTGCTCAAACCCAGGGAGACTTGACTCTTTGTGAAGGATTCAATGAAGCCCTTCGTCAATGCCGTGAATACAAAGGACTTAGTCAATAAAGGTCCCAAACATAGTCAGCTGTATTCCACCTCCTATCTAAAATAGCAATAGCTCACTTTGTTTGTATAACCCTAATAAACCATCAAATGTAGACCTCAGTTCATATAGCCGAAACCAATGTGCTAAACTTATTCTTAGTCTTAAAGTAGTATCAAAATAACATGGAAAGGCAAGAATTTAATGGGATTTGTCGTCGGATGATATAAGAGTCTCTGAACTAGGCATCTTACCAGCTTGGAAGTGTATGAAATTTTAATAATGAACAAGATGTATAAATATTATATCAGCCTGACAGAATAAAAATAAATTAAATCTTCCCAAAGTTTTAAAGTGCGTCGAATAGAAGGTCTTATTTTGGTACTACTGGTAAATTGGGATTTTAGCATGTCAAATTGCCTTAATTAACGCTGATTATCCAAGGGGTCCCAAAGATCAAGCAAAGATCCAGAATAATAATTGACTGACTGCCAAGTAATCAACAACCGTTTTAGATTTTGAAACATTACAAATACTTCTTTAATCCATAAAACATTAGATGTAATTGCTGCAACACAAAATAAGTTAGATTGCATGGTGTTAGCAAATTTTTAAAATTACTAGTGTTCAATCCATAAAATATAACAAAATTTATACTTTAATTCAAGCTGTAACAAACAAAAATA
>JAQFYM010000695.1:0-52580 GCA_034694785.1 Agrenia bidenticulata | reverse complement strand
ACGGAAGAACAAAATCGTATTTTGAGTTGGGAAAGACACTATAATAAAGACAAATCAATCAATCAATCAATCAAGTTCCACTTTTGGACTTGGCATTTCCAGACCAAATATTTTCTGTATCCCGACTTGGCATTTTTACTCAATTAGCAAAATCGAATCAGTATTCAGAATGTGCAATCCGTTGAAAATATACAAATGTTGTTTATAAAATAAATTACGGATTGAGTTTGACATAAAACCAGAAATTTTAAACATGTAACTGAAATACTATTATTGTCTACGTTTGGCATATCAACCACTTGTAATTTGAACTAATATTTGATTTTAAATACCGGCTCATAAATAGTCTGTTGTGCATTAAAAAGGCTATTTTATAAATTTGATCTTGCCAAAATATATGTTAAATAGTATTCATTTTTGGATCAACTGTCCATATCAAACACATTGTAGGATAAATTCCAAACTCCCCAATAGTGAAAATCCCAAGCTAAGTCCCAGACTGTCCGTCCATTGGGTAAAATAAGTTTTTTCTTCTTGTACGGAGGACGTAACCCCAGTGTGGGATAAATGAACGCACATGCCACTTTCACCCAAACGACTTTCTCTTTATTCCCAAGAAATCTACTTAACTCCAACAAAAAACTTGTTATCCACATCATTAGTAGCTTACATTCTATTGACATGACACACGCCTATGATTATTATTACTTAAGACAATATATCTCATATTATTATTATTATAGCACTTCTTCACATAAGTATCTATACACAAACACATACATATGTATATAGCTATAGTTGTAACAAGGATCTTTGAGTTATATGGCTTGTACATCTCCCACTTTTGGCAACTAATTTCCCACACTGACCCAAAACCTAGTCCTTTAGAGTTGACGTCATGAGTCCTGAGAACTCGGATGTTTATTCATGGATGCTCCCTGGCTCAACTAATGAGCTCCGAGAGTTGTAATCAAAGAATGGGAACAAGTCGCAGTAGAATAGACGAGTGTTGTTTCAACTACAAACTATTTCATGTGTCCAAACTATTGTAGATAGCATGTGTAAAGTATAAAGGAGTTTATAAGCCATGTTTAAATAATTATTATGTCAACTACTAAACTAGAACACTGGGCACTTGCTTGACCCTATGGATACTGCCCGGGTAGTCTGGATATTGGTATTCGTAATGGAGTATGACGGGAGGATTGGAGGTCGGGAGTGGTGGGGGCGGGTAGGGAGGATAATTATTCGGGTGGTGGTACTTATTGCTACTGCTGCTGCTGCTTCCGCCCATCGTGTTAGTATTACTTTGGCCGTGATGGCCCATCATGCTACTGCTATGAAGTGGTAATTGCTGTAATTGCTGGGAAGAAGTGTGATGGTGTGGATGATGTTGTTGATAACCATTACTGAAGTCCATCGGGATTCTTCCATTGCTATTAAGGGTAGCGGCATTATTACTATAGAACATGTGGGACGGGCTCCCAGAGGATGTCGGAGTGGCCAGAAGGAGCTTCCCGTTAGGGAGAGTGCAATGAGTACTCGTTGTGTTATAATTGCCACTTGCCATGGGTGGCAGGTCTCGACGTAGTCCAATCATGGAGTCATACAACTTGTCAGACTTGTCCGTCTTGGACCTGAGGTGACAGCAGTGGGAGCAGCGATTCTTACAAAAGGTTGATACCCTCCGACACCCCCCGTAAGACCAGCAGAGCTTGATTCCAATGGCAAGGAATATGAGGGAGAGGATCGTGACCGCTATGCAAATGACCAATGCTTGAAAATGGTCTTCACCAGCGAAGCAATCGTCAAAGTCGGAATTTTTCAAGTCCTTGACAGGAATACCGGCTAGGCCAGTGGGGGATTGACATCGCAAGGTAAACAAATGAGATGGTGGTGGTGGGAGGATGTTGTTATTATTGCTATTGCCCCGTACCCTGTGGTGAGTCCCATGATCGGGCAGAAGGGAGTTGGGATCCATGTACTGGGCTTGGGATAAGTTTGAGCCGAAAGACAGAGTTCTAGAGTCTTTATTCTCTAGGGAATTTATAGTGAGATCCAATTCCACCTCTGCCGAGTCTTGATGATCTCGAAGGTACTGGAATAAGGGATAGACGGAGCAATTGCACTCGATCGGATTTCCTGTCAAATCCAGACTCCGAACTCCGTAAGAAACGGGGGCCTCAACCAGTTCCGGTGACAAAGTCGAGATCCTGGCGTACTTGACTGAGAAATGTTTGAGACTCGGCTTGTTATTTAATAAAGTTGGGCTCAGCTCGGTCAAGTTTGACAAATAGTCTCCCTCGAAACTGACCAAGTTTATATTCTCTGAGAGGGAGTCCGGGTCGATTGTCAAAATACCCGGGTTGTCACTCACCCGGAGGGATTCCAATTTGAGTAAACTCCGGAAAGCCGTTTTACTCAGCTGGTCCGAGATTCTATTAGATGACAAGTCCAACTCTCTAAGAGACGAGCCAATCTTCTCCAACGAGTCTGAGGGCACTCGCCCCAACCGATTTTGGCTCAAATTTACCCTCTCCAGTTGACCCGAGGCAAAGGCCTTGTCTTCCAGGGTATGAATGTAATTACAACACAAGTTCAGCTCCTTCAACGCCCCAAATATCACTAAACTATTATCCTTCACTCGGGTCAACTGGTTGGAACTGACGTCAAGTATTCGAACAGCCTTCAGTGTCCACGAAGGTTGGGCAGGGTTGACCCCCAAGCTCGGGCTGGGTTCAATCACTTGAATAAAATTAAATTTGACACTAATCCGTTGTAAGGTATCGAGTCCGCGGAATAAATCCCAGTCCAAGAACTCCAACCGATTTCTGTCCAAAATGATTTCCTTGACATTTCGGAGATTCCAGAATATCTCCCGTTCAACCCTCTCCACTTGATTTCCAGTGAGGTCCACGACCTCTGCCGACCTCAACCCGGCAAAGACTCCATTCTCCAAGGCTTTTAGGGAATTATAGGAGACATTAAGGACTCGGAGGTTCTTCAAAAGTTCAAAGTTATCTTTGCCCAGGGAGTCAATTGTATTTTGTGAAATGTCGAGGAGTTGGAGCTCCGCGTAGAATTGGAGGGACAAGGTGATGTCTTTGATCTGGTTTCTGGCCAAAGAAAGGAATTTTATTTGAGGATTTAGGAATATTGGCACGACCCGGAGGTTACTGGCTGAATGGCAGTTCACGGAGAGTGCAATGTCATCACATATGCAGTATGGAGGGCAGAAGGATGAAGTGCTGGAGAGGTTCCAGTTCAAAATCAGCACAAACAGCAATTTCAAATGACCACCACCACCAAAGCCCCTCTTAGATCCTAAATTGACTCGGACCATCCTCCCAATCTCCATTCTCACGTCTCTCTCCTAAAATACATGAAAAAAACATCAAGTCAACTCCAGCCTTTATGAAACTTTCAAAAACATCTTCATCATCTCGCGTGCATACAAATACATAAGGAATTTGCAAAATCTGGAGGTAGGAACAAGAGGGACAAAGACTGAAAAGAATTCATAGAAAACTGTTGACATGACAGGTTTGTCATTTGACGGGGATATCCAGCGTGCAAAAACTTTTAAAACCTAAAAGCCTCTCTCCCTAATCCGACTTGTCATTGTCATAAGTATGTCAGAGAATTTCCCTTGTCTCATGGCCCACATTCTTCCCATCGTTTCATACCCGCTTCGGTTTACTTGTACAGTGGAAATCCATCTTTCCCCGTGTTTTGCTCCGCTATCCTATTTCCTGAATTTAAATTCTAGCTGGTGCACCCTGTATACTAAATACATACCTCTCTACTACTACTAATCTATATAAAGTATTACGAACGTCAAGATGGGGAAAAGTCATGTCAGCCGCAGGAGGATGGAGAGACGAGTCATTATTTTTGTGAAAAGTAGGTAAGGATTCTAAAGGATATCCCATGGCGTATATATAACACCGATTAGAAAAAGAGTGAACAAAAGTTGCTCAAGTTTTGTGATGGCAAACTGATAAGTCACGTCACTCACGTTTTGTACAAAAAGTTCCTAAGTAACTCGTCGAGTTTGGAGCAAGACTTGTTGGTACTGAGAAAGTTCCCTCGGATTTCCAAATACGACTTGAATTTACTTATCTTCTTTTGTACATCACAAAAGAGGATGACATCCCCTCACAAGGAATTACAGGGGCTTTGGCCGAATAATAAAACTCACTTTTCAATACTGAATAACAATGATCAGTCCTCTTATTATTACTAACAACTTTTGAAAGTCTCGGTGGGCTTTATTACTCAAGATTATCATCTCCAGCATCTCTCCACTTATAATCCGACATCTTTGGTCCATTTGGCTTTGGCTATGGGCACAATTTCCACTGTTTATATAGCAAGGAATATGTTTCGTCTACTTTCAGCTCAATGTTTTCGGATTCATCTCCCTTACCAATGCTATTTAATCCAATCCAAGGATCCTCCTAAATAGGATTTCAAGCCGGACAGAACGGTAAGGAAGTCATTGCTTATGACTTGAGTTTCAGGTGGATGAACTAAATCCACCGAGTTTTTATAGCTCCTTCTCTCCCTCCATAATTTATTAATGTCGGAGGAAGGGGATGATTTTATTGTCTAGTGTGTGGTTCATCACATGTAAAGAGGTCATAAAAGTCAAGAGTCGTTCATAACAATAATTCATCTCCTCTACTAAAAGATCTCCTAAAGGCCATGAAATACAATTCGTCAACTCATGTCACCCCTGTCTGCCCCGCTTTTCGGTTCATTAAACACCCACATGGCTACAGGGGATTAGTACTAGGGGAGATGAAGAAGGGAACCATGTTCAACAGAACAGAGAGGCCTGTCCGATATTATTAATGTCTTTGGTAACCGAGCCTTTGCTATCTGCAGAGACGCAGGAAATTATTTTCGACATGGTAGTAGTAGCAAGAGGATTGCCCTCCTTTCAAATTCCCATTAGAAATACACCCGACCAATCTCAACCTTATATCACAGCCTATACAGTCAGTCTCTAATTGCCTCCACAAATACTTAATATCGCAGCAATACCGGGTAGGAGCAGAAAGTTGTGACCAGTGGTTATTACCACTGGCCTCGGGATTCTTTCCAGCTCGAAAAAGGGGTAAAAAATAGGACTTGACGGTTTCTTTTGGATTTTTTCCATTTAAGGCAGTGGAGGCTACTAGTGATGGATAAAACCTTTAAAGCTCAGTATAGCTATACGCCTAGCCTGATTGATTCAAGGCCAGAGTATATAGCTTACTTTGGTGACGTATATATGCTTACATGTATGATATCATAATCCGAAGAGATACCGGAGAGGAATTAGTTTGGGATAGCTTCCTGTTTCTCTATTTGAGAGAGCAGGCTGTACTGGATTCCATTCCTCTAGATTCATTTGAGAGTGGACATCCAAGCCTTGTGGGATAACTTGTAACAAATGTAGTTTAAAGCTTCTCCCTAGTCTTCTCTAATCTATAAGTGATGTGCACTGGCCATTAATTACATTTTCAAAAACGGATTCCATCTCCATGGTTGGGAAAGTAGGTTGGGAAAGTAGGTTGGGGTGGGATTATAAAGTCTTTATTAAGATTAGCAAAAATCGGTTGAGATTCATTTATCTTTAGAATATATTTACATTTTCCCCCTTTAAATGTATTGAATATAGAAACGATTTGAGATGGAAATGAGATTTGGAAACTGCTTGTAGGTACTATGGCATGGGCCTGATCTTTGATGGTGGATGGTATTTGGGTTTAATTAAAGTCTGAGAAATTGAGAAGAGAGGGTCAGGGGGGGTTCATTCATTAGTCTATGAGATCGACGAGCGGAAAACAGGCTTTGACAAATGCATTTTCAGTATTCACCAATATCTGTATATTCTAAAGTCTTAAATACCTCAGTCTCTTTTGGAGAGGAGCTCCTTAGCTCAAATTAAAATCAAATTACTTCCCCCTCTTGAGGTTTAAAGGATATTATCTGTGTAATGGAACCTTCAGTGCTTCGTCTTTCAAAATGTTCTAAACCTGCAACAGAGGAGTTTCATTGCCATCAATTTTCAATTCATGGCCCGTGGGGGTGTAGGCATTGTAACAGCGATAATATTTATGAATGGCCCTTTCACTAATTAGATTAGTACTTATAAGTGATCAGCCAATTAAAAGCTGTTTATTCGTTTAAAAAAATCATTTAGGAAATTTATAAATCCCTTCAGAAAATCAAATCAATGAAAGTTTTCAAAAGTGGAAAAGGTCTTGACTATCTAACTTATTAAAGAATTATAATCCAAAAATAGTGAGAATGAAATGTGAACAAAGTCCAACTCGTATTCATCTCCCCTTATTGGATGAGACCCAGTACAAAAGTCAGCTAAAACTTTTCATAATTCTCAGAAAGAGTCAAAAAATTGTCTATAGTCCAGAGTCCAGCTCGTCTGTAAATTCTACGGTTATAGTCCAGAGAGAAAAGAGAGAAGCAATAGGGGCTAGGCAGTTGTTATAAATTCGACACTAGTTGGCAGAATAAATTCGAGAAGAAGTTTTGAATTGATGCTACTAGCTCCTCTTTAGATTCTATATCCTCTCGTCGCAATGAATAATAATGTAATAAAATCATATGCACACAACAACTCGCCGAGATTTCCACCTCCGCCCACTTTGAACTCTATTAATTCCATAATTAATTTTAATTAACATCCTTCACCTCTCTTTCTCTCAACTCGTTCTGGTAATGCAAAAAGTATACACCTATACACCACCTCCTCATCATTATTTGGCAAGAAGAGTCATGGACATAAAGGGTTACTGGAGCACCACCCGGGTAGCAGTCTACTCCACACCCGGTTGCTCTGCTCCTAGTTTCTATGAGTTAAGGAAAATTAATTTTCCCTCACATCTCCGAAACACAAAGGAGGGAAAGGTAGGAAGTAGAGGTGAGTCCAATTACCTCCTCTCTCATCTTCAAATACATCAAAACCAAATTGCCAATCTCAAATCTGCACATCCTAACTCAGTTAGGTCGTTGAGAGAGAGCCAAGTCCTTTTATGTACGTCGTATATTCAATATCCCCCTATAGAACATGTCATGTTACATGGACAGATCTTATCCAAACTTCTAGGGACATTAGACCAGACTATTCTTCTCTCTTAAGCCCGGTGGGGAACTTTCAAAGGGCTTCAAACGCAGAGTAGACTATCAGAATGGAGCAGACGACACTGAGAGATAGCCCGCATCGACTTTAAATACTGTCCCTGCGGCTTATGAAGAAGGAACTTGGAATTGTTCCAGTATGATGGATCTCTAGTACTTCAAGGTGTGCGTGTGTTTAATTATTCACAAGATCAGAGTCTGTCGGGACCGGCATGGGAAATCGGTGGCAATGGTGGGTAATTTTAATCGAGGCTCACATGTTCACATGAGATCCAGGTATCTGGAGGCAGAAATTATTGATAGCGGTAACACCTATAATTTTCTCAAATATAGTCATACTTGCTATACCTCGGTTTCTTGTTTTATTTACAGTGTCAGACAATAGCTTAATTATAATTTAAAGCAACTAAATCACGTGTGTTCATTTAACAGCTTTTATTTGAATGTCAAATTATAATCTTAAAATATTCATTGAATTGAACTACAGAATTTGATTTGAGAATCGGGATATTTTGAAAACATCCAAGTCAATTGAATTTTTATTGTCGGACAATCAAAGGAGAGTTGTACTCTATTAAACAATATTAAGGAAATGAGCTAATGCTGAATTTACTGTGAACCATGTGTACTAAATGCTCTTCACAAGTAACTATAATTGCCCGTTTCACCTCCGTATCTTTCTCCGGCCATATTTTGAATAAGTACAGATTTTGTTTTCTCCACTTTCTCTCCCAAAATCAAATCTAATAACTATCACCACGCTCCCTTCTACAAACATAAAATACACAAGGGCACACATGAGCGTCATGTGATCAATAAATTCTCTCTCTTCTTATCAACAAAAAAAACTATATCCCCTACTAGACATCTTGCCCCGCCCTGCTCACCCTAAAACGAAGTGGGCGTTTGGTACGGCCCTGCTTCTTCTTAGGCATAGGTTGAGCATCCTTGAAGTAGTGGGGACTTGAATAAGAGAGGCTACTTGAACCTTCGGGCGTCTTGACGTGTTTTTTGTCTGCCTCGTGATTTCCAATTTGGCACTTTCTCTTCTTGAGTGTTGTCACTCTTACTCACAAACTCAAAGCCTCCATCAACAAACGAAGGCACACCGGACCAATATCGACTTAGGTACTCCTTGCAAATGCCAGCACACAACTCAAAAAACCAGAGGAACTTCTTACTATTTACTAGCCCATCCACCTCTTTTCCAAATTGACAAAAAGGAAAGGCGCTAGAAATTCGGTGGGGGGGGGGGCTTTGCAATGCAATGCTATAATTTAAAGGGTGTTGTGTTATGTGTGAATGGCCCTTATCTATCCGTTTTGTATGAAATAATAGGGTGTGACCTAAGGTCCAGGAATTCTTTGAGCTTTTCTCTCAAGGAGCTCAATAAGTGAAGTGTCAATCAATGGAAGAAACAGTGTGAGGTGCTTTCTCCAGGGATAAGATATGAGACTAGTGGAATCAGACAGTCTAGATATGTTTTTAGAGAGGAGGGTGGAGTGGCTTTTAAGAAATCTTCTCTCTCAAAAGAAGAAAAGTTTCGGGACTTGAACATTCCAATTTATTTTAATTACACAATTATCAACGCCTGCCAAAAAAAACGGAGGAGTCTGGCCTCCAGGACTGACAGTTGGTGTCAAGTGCCGTGAGAACTCCTCACTCGACTCTCTCATTCTTGAGCAGATTAACTTTAGTTTTTTTTGTTTTACAAGGAAATCCGAATCCTTCTGAAGTCATCTATTACTAAAGGATTTGGACGAGTTGGCCTTGGTAGTAGTGTGTGTGTACATGGAGGAGTCTTTTTACACTGCAGTGGCTTGTTAGAAAGGTTGATGATGATGATGATGTTCGGTATTTGGACGACTAAAAAGGCTCTTGGGGCTTTGGACTCTCAGCCGAACGGATTCTTGTCAAGGAATCCATGAATTTAAATTTGGGACATGGAACATTACCACCAGTACTTTTCCTCTAGCCTATCGATAAGAGTGAAAGAGAGGAGGTGATATCCGACAGTCTCTAGGGATCCCTTTGCCCTATTCTGACATGACACTATCACAGCTCGAGAACACGGAGACTCATCTCACAGATTTAGTCCTGAACATTTCCGAGATGGAAAGACATTTGTTGAGCCACCAGCTGCTGGACTATTTTGGCATTGCAAATTCAGCCCCGCATATGCACCATATGCAAAAATGATAACTATCTGCACCACAAGGTATAAGGAGGAGTTGTATAGGAGTCAGAGGATAGATATGAAGAATGTACGTGAGGCAGTGGGGCTAAATCCCTTGTAGTTTAGGGTCTAGCCTGGCAATCGTATTTGCAAATCCGGCAAGTCTCGCGTAGAAGATTGCTGGGACGGGTTTCCTTGGGGCCAAATCCCTCAAGAAAATGGTCACTTTCACTGAATGTACTCTGAATATTTTATGCTGATTTCTTACACACGGAAGAACTGTAGTCAGTTAGAGCAGTGTCAGTAGTAGTCAGCAGAGTAACCCATGGAGGACTTGAGTACATAATGTTTTGGGCTCTGGCCAACAAACAGACTCGAGAGATAAGGCCCCGTGGGGCTGCTGATGGTGGCAGTGTTTTGAAATAAAAGCGAACAAGTTCTGACATTGCCATGTTGGGGCAGTAGGACATTTGGAAATTCTTTAAACGAGACATTGAGGAGCAAGGTTCTTTACAGAGATTCTGGCTGGAGTTGGCATTTATAGTATCACCTGTTTCCTGGTAAACATAGTGATACGTTTATCCCCTCATAACAAGATTTTGCTGAACTTGTTTCAATTACGAGTTTTCTAGTTGCATTTATTATGTATATTTGAAGAGAAAGTGGTCTATCTTTGAGCTCATGGCTTTCTTCAGTGATTCATAATAAGAGGACATACTTTTTATGTATAGTAGCAAAGTAATAATTTATGGAGGGCCTATGATGGATAAAAGGACCGAGAGCTCTTAGCAATTACAAAATGGGTAACCTAGATCGAGGGAGTCCCACAGGCTTTGGACCCTTTTAAGTCACATTTCTTTCTGGGCAAAGTTAATATATGAGGAGGAAGACAATCTCTACTTGGTTTGATATGGGAATACAGAGAGAGATGTATACGTTATGTGCATATAATGATAAATGTATTATGTGTAGGAAAGTAGGGATAACCTTTGACATTTCTAGGTCTCCATTACTTTCTGACTCTGTTTCTCATTCTCTAAAGTCTGAAAAGTCACCCTGATTTCGGAATATTTCAGAATTACTGTCACAACTCAGCTCAAATAATAATTTAGAGCCTAGGAGCTTAGGTTTTATTGTCTTGGACGTATAAAGTGTATATAAAACTTGCATAAATACTTTAAGCCTTTTTTTTAGACTCGTTTGGTATTCTTGTGCTTTTAAACAATGAGCATCAACTGGAGGAACTAACTCTCGTTACTCATGGCTAAAAAAAAACGGTATGGGCTGCTAATAATTGTCGATTGTAATAATGCTACAATTGGCTATGGCTATTAAATGCAAATATCGTGTTCTTTGAATCAAGTTCTTCCTTCTTCCAACCGACCGGGGCTGTTCATAAAGTTTATGGCTTCCATATTTTTGAACAAGTGCTTCATCATCTTTACCAGCATAATATCTCTAACTAAATTAATGATAAAACAAAGGCCAACAACAAAGAAGGTATTATGTTTTGCATTTGGCTTATAAAATTATCGAAATTATTCATTGTTCACGAGTTTTATAAACTTATAGCCAAATTTGTTAATTGTTTGTCACATAAAAAGTTGTCTGGTCTGTTCGTTGGTAGCTAAATCTGTACCTTTTGAATAACCTTTTGATTTAAAAATTATAATTTCACAGAAATGCAACCGTTTAATCTAGTTTGTTCCTTCATAACTGGATTCTTGGTTTTTGTGTTACTTAAAGGTAGAATTTTTTAGCAACTTTAAAAATCTACCCGCAATAATGATTTTATCCTAACAAAATATTTCGATCTTGAAACAAAAATTGAACATCCAGATATGTGCCAAGCTGACAGTGTTCAACCTCAACCGGCTAAAAAATGTGAAAGGGGTTTCACAAAAAATGTAATCTGGTGTGGAGAATCAAGGTCAGAGTGTCATGGGTCAAGACGGTGTGTCACTCCTTTGAAAACTCGGTGCGGAACTGTTATCTTCAGATATTCATTAAAACAACTTCGACAGTGTTTATGCCACCGTAACTCAACTGTTAAGATACTTCCACGTTGTAAAGGAAATGAAATATGATCCAACTAAGATTATTAATCTGACTACAAATGAAGTGAAGAGTTGAAAGCTGAAAGAAATAAAATATCTAACTAAATGTCAGTCAATTCAAGAATTTAAAATATCCAAAATTGACCCCGGTCATCTTTTTTGGATACTCTCCAATCAAGACCAGTAGTTAGACGCCACTTTAAGTTATCCCCCTCTGAATTTCCCCTCGCTATGAAGAGATTAAGTATCAAAGGGCAGGAAAGTAATAAGATAAAATCCCTTCTCTACAAGCCGGTGCACACAGTCAACAGTCCCCAAGCAATTAGAACGGGGTGACCCGGTGCAGGGAATTTTTCCATCCCCCAGACCAGGTAAGCTGTGTACAGATAGAATAGTTACGTCCGTTGTATTTCTATTCTTGGCCAATTTCTGAGTCCCCAAGCAAAGCTAAAGGGAATGGCCGTGTCCATGACACTGATTGTCCAGTAGCCATCTGCCCCTCCGACAGTTGACAGTAACAGCATCCCCCTATTTCTGTAGCAATAGTCGAACTCTTATACTTTCTTGTGTTTTTCTCACCCGGTATTTTCTTGGGAATCGGAGTATAGAAAAATAAATCCGGAGCAAGTTAAAGATTTTTATATTGACGGGGGCATTGTAATAAGAGCTGAAATTGAGGCGGACAGTCTGGGCTTATGGCTGACATTTAGTACTTTCGGGGGGAAGGGGCATTCAAAGGCTGAAATTGATGACCTATTGTCCTCTTTGATGACAATAAAAATAAATGACTCCATTTCACTAAACGCACTCAAACATTTCTCAACATTTCCGCCCCCCGTAAGACTTGCTAAGGGCCATGGAAATACGAATCTTGCCCGTAAGCCTATCCCCTCGTGCATTACAGTTGTATCAAAATACTTTCCTCATACTCATCTCAGTTCTTTCTATAAATGTACATAAGGATATAGGATCATATAGGATGAAGAAATAGTAGTGGGAAAGTAGCCAGTTATTCCCATACGTTGGACAGCATATACATAAATGGGGATTGAGAAGCAAAAAAAATCCCGAGACTTTTTTGTATTAAAAAAAGACTTAAATCTTTGATAGAGAATAGGGAAGGAGGGGGTTAGAGCCGCCTTATTGAACTGTGAGACAAGTTATGACTCCAGGCTCAAGGAACACAACTTCCCTTCAGTACTACATCTTGAACAAGGACTATAACAACGTCACTAACGCGTGAAATCAAACATACAATCTTACTCTCCTATTGTCTACAGCCAAACCGGAGAGTTTTAAATCTCAAATTATTCCACCTCAACAAACTTGTTAGGAGAGCTTTGAGATTTAGATTTCAAAGAATTGGGTACCCTTACGGGTCGGGTCACAAAGTTACTCCTTGAACCGCTAGGAGCATTCACTTTCATCCTTACTTTCCAAGTATTAAACTTTATTTAATAAATATTTTGGATTGGGTATGAGCACAAAATTGAAAGGAACGAATCGATAATCTTCTCACTGCATCATATCATCTCGACTTGTTTTCAAGGCTGTTTCCACGATTGAAATGGAAGTGAATGGAATTGCATCAAGAGCTTATTGATGGAGGAGATAAGTCGGTTCATGTAGCTCCTTGTGCTGCAGTGTAGGAGGTGAGTGAATTTATGCACAGGGACGAGGTGGTTGGTCCTTCTAAGTATCGGATAGGTGGATCGGCTAAGGAAGTGGATGGACATCCATTACATTCAAAATTGACCAGACTTGGGGGGAGAAAGTGCACTTCACATCCACTTGGTGAAAGTTGCCTGCTCTACCTAATCCCAGGGCCGTACTGCCCAGATTACCCTATACAACTCCATAGTATAGACCCATTTGGTATTAGATCTTGGATTATAGCCTAGGGCTTGTGTCCTCATCCCCTGGGCTATGAGACCAGCCGGAAGCGTTTTTCATATACTCAACTTGACACGATAGTCTTCAATTCAGTGTTTGGACGTAAGCAGATTTATAATTGTGAAAAAATTATTTTAGCTTCTATATTTAGAAATGGTGGAGCTAAATGGTGAGTTCAAAGTTGTAAGGATAAATTTGTTGATTTTTAGTAAATTAATGTGTACGCCCCTTGCAAGTTCGTGTTGGTTTACCTTATGCTAGAAAGGATAATATATTCTGAGAGAAACAGAGATAAAGTCTGAAATCCCTAAAAATGTTGTAGAAAGGAAGTTTGGAGGCAGAGACGGTGCATAATAATATAATAGAAGGACGCGTGTGTGTATGTATACATTGAGTCACGCTACGTTTGCCCAACACAAAACCCAAAGGACTTTCCCTTTCAAAGCAACAGAATTTGCATTGAAATATTTCACAAGGAAATGTCGAGTTATTTAGACAGAAAATATCTCATGTGTCCACCCCAGTCTCTCATCTCATAAAGATCTTGTCTCTAGACAAATCCTATATTATAAACAACCACTGCACAAGTCACCTTATCTGCCCCTTCCTTATCTTATTCTTGGTGATAACATTACCACAGGGAAGCTGATGTGGTCCAGCTTTCTCTGCTTTCAACTCTTTTATGGATTGGGGGAAGGGATCCAAGGTGTTGTAAGGGGGAGGTTTCTGTAAGAAATCCGGTTCAAGGGACCAGTATTCAAATCCCAGCTTATTGACTCTATCACGGATATTGTGTATGTCTATAAGGGAGTTTGTATAGTACACGTAGGTAATTTGCATATCTATATATACTGCCATGTGGTTTATATTGTGCAGTTCAGACTTGTACTGAAATTTTGCTCTGAATATTTCCGAGATTGGAATCCACTCATCCTCCTGAGGTGGAATTCCCACGAAACTCTCTGAAAGTTTCAAGTAGATTTTGATAAAACTCTAGAACCTATAAATCTGCACGACCGGAGTTCAAGGTTCATTAAAACTAAACGAAGGGAATGAGAGGAGACAAAAGGTTCCACATCATCTCGAGCCCCTCAGTATTCAAAACACATTAAACTAAAACTTAAGGGGATTTTCCATAAAAATTTTAATAGAAAAGTTAGGAATCACTCAACCGCAGCTTCCCTCATAACATTCTCAACCTGCCTTATCTTGAATCTCCTAGTACACTCTCCTATATCCATTATAGGTGTGTATTGTACAAGAATAAAGAGATAACCTCACCCTCCAAACTAATACTGGTATATCTACAGCTACTACGATTTCCAAAGTATACAAGGATTTCTTTTGTCCGGGAGAAAAATAAGGAAATACCCGGATAGATTTGTATTAAAACGGGAAAGAGGGGGACCATGAATAGATCTCCTTAACTGAATAATAAGAATATTAAGATTATATTTTTTTCCCTTTCAAAGTCAAGTTCGACATGACTCTTAGGATTTAGACTTGAATCAATATATCCTACGCAAAAAAGAATATAAGAGATCAGAGCTTAAGTGGACTTTGAAAGTTTTTTTTCTCTCGTCACACAGAAGGGTGAATGGATTTCTTAGGTTAACTTCAGAGCTCCAAGAACATACATTTTTATTACAAATTTTTTCTACCACAAGGAATACAAGACGATTTTCTTGGCTCCTGGTGATATTAATCTTAATGTAGATGTTGAATAACAGACTTGGCTAAAAAACATATTATGGATTCCTCATATTAAACTAATATAATGTCCTCGTTCGTTTTGGAAACCCTTCTCCGTCTTCTTATATGCCACCACCGCCATAGTCCCGTCTCCACAATAACACAAGATAAGAAGGAGAGAGAAAAATCACCCGGGTTTTTCTCATCACCCGAATCCACTTTTTTCCTACATGCGAAGAAAGAGTCACCCGCTTGTTCGAGTCCGTTTCCTCTCCCCTTCTTGGTCTTGTTGTAAAGTGGATTCTTAATGATCTCCCACCACCAACCACTAGCTGGAAGGAACCAAGTTAAATCCAGCATCCAAATGTCTTTTTCCCCTATCAAAAACTCACGTGTTAGGTTTCCAAAGTTTTTTTCCCTTGCAGAAGAATAAGCAATTTTTAAAAGGTCTACTTCCCTTTCTTCTCTTTTGATGTACGGACATGGATGCAAGTGGAAGTTGTAGTCAATATTACACTTAGATTGTCATCTATGCGTTTTACAGTCAACCCTTCCCCTACTAACCATAAAGCCATAAATAAATAGGAGAGACGGCAACTGACATAGTTGACTTAACTCGGGATTTACTTAATTCGGTTTAAAATCCACTTGCCTAAGCTAAGCACTTGCTGTTTCATGTTCGGTAGAGGTGCACATTTACTGCCACTGCCACTAATACCAACAACACATTGGTTTAAAGTATGTTGGGCCATGTTGGCTTTCATTTTTCTTTAGAAATCATTAAATTATAGTCCGTACATTATCATTCGGAATTCCACGCAACACAACTCAATTATAATTAATATTTAATTATTGTAATCAATTCAGCAGAATCGTCCTAACTCTTTATTTTCTGACTCAATTGGAGATTTTTGGGCTCAGAGAGTTTGAAAAATATATCTTGCAAATGCAAATTCTTAATGCTCTTTAAAAACATGTAGACTATAAAATTCTTTTGATATCATTCATTATTCACAAAAAACATCAAAATCAGATAAAACTTGGGAAATATTGCTGTCTCCCAACCACGGTCGTAATTAATACTGTCAAGAAAAGACAAAGAGAGAGCCGAGTCTTTTCAAGGGTAGTTTATAAAAGATGTTGAATAAATTCATAATAAATATCAATTCTTTTCTACAGATTTGCCACATTTAATAAAATCCGAAAATCGTAGTCCTAAAGCAGTTGGGATCAGACCAGTTCATCCCACAGGATTTACGAAAGGTCCCAGCCCAGCGATTATACTGCTTGCTTGCAGATGTGCAGAAAAGGATTTAATAAAACATGCATCTCATGTTGATTAATGAATGTAGATCTTAATTACTTTTGTAAAAGAGTTGATTTGTGCAACTCGTCCTTTCTCCTCATATCTTCATCATCCCTAACGAAGTCAGAAACAAACTTGTGAGAGGAAAGTTAATCTATTTCCATAAAAGATTGCCCCCTTATCTTGGGAACTAAGTTAGTCTCATCACCAAATGTCCCAATATTTCCTAAATGCCTTGAGCACAATCAAGACTTGAAGACATAAAACTTTTAATACCCTCCGACTCTTGTCTTGTTCAAACCGTATGAAAGTAAGTTGCAACTTACAAGAATCACGTAATCTCCTGAGACCATCCCACCATCTACACTTTTCCCTATAGGGATTCCCCATTCGAATTAAATCATTTCTCATACTTCCTTCTCTTCATCAACTACGTCACATTTTTCTTACCTCTATGACCTACCTATGAACTTTGACACCGTTACAAAATACAAAAGCTACTTGGCCCCTGACTCTACGAGGGAGTGGACTGTCAAATTATCAGTCCCTTGACGGGATTCTTGCACACCCCGTCAAGAGTTAACAGTAGGATAGAGTCATTAAGTATTTATAGCCCACACTAACTACCCATCTGTCTCTTTTTATCAGGTAGACTTGTTAGCACTATCTGTATGAGCCATATGGCTCATCATCCCTAGAAATAGTGACAGATTCGTTGATGTCAGCCGAAAGATATTTTACAGCTCTTATCCCCCATCAAGAGATTATAGTTCTTTCCTTGGTAACTTTATAATGCTAATCAAACGGATAGAGATGAAAAGACGGTTGGAATTTGTACGGTATGATTAATGATGGTAGGAAGATGTTGTAGAGGGATTACCATGACCGGTGGTTTTAATATACCATCCACTTGCCTCTAAGTGATGATAGATTATTGCAAAGGGACTAATAAGTGGTGGATAAGAAGACGGAGAAGTAATGGATGTAATGGCTGTTGTAAAACACTTAAAGACTTGAGAGAATGGACCGTATGTTGATCATCTTGTGTGGCACTCGAGGGACATGTTCCCAAAACTACCCAAATTCCGTCCTCAATAACATCCCAACCGGGTAGCCCCTGGCAGCCTTATTTCATTTCATTACTTTCCTAGATGATACCCATTCTTACTTCCAGAATACCAATTCCGACTAAACTTCATCCTCAATACTTGAAGTACAACATCCGAAGCATCCTCACGCATTACCCGGGTATATCTATTACCAACTCTGCACGAGTCAATTCCCTATTAGAAAGGCCGTGGCGGATTATCCTCAAGACTATATCAATATCTTAAATTCTATTATCTCCCTATAGTCTATTGGGTACTAGAACTGATAGGGTGATGAAGCTTAGGATTATAAGAATAAGAGAGTTAAGCTTAATGTAAGTGCCCCCAGTCCCCTTGACATTATTATTCTTGAGGGTGACAAAGTGCCGGGGCACTTGTCCAACTTGGAAGCTCCCTATATTTCTTGGCTTTTAATGTCCTCTTAAGTCTCTCTCAAGTCCGCCCTAGTGGAGGTCATTGTCCATCTCTCTCTAAAACTATTTTACTTGAATGACCAACACACTTTTCGTCTCAACTTACTTTTATACATCTCGTCGTCTCTTCCTAATACGTTGGAGCCAGTAGGGAACTGTAGTGCCCGGGTGGGTGCATCCACCATTTCAATCTTCCACTCGGGCTTGGCAATGCATTACCTCTGACTTTTATTGTCCTCGTGTCGGAAAGTGGAGGTCGGAATTTGAAAACTTTGAGTGAATTCACTACCATATAAGGGAAGCTTAATATTTCCTAGCCCTCTTTACCCGATCCATACCGACATTTTTTATCTCCATGCTTTAATATGGTTTTCTAAGCCGGTTGATGGTTCAATAATTGTGGATCCACCCGGGGATAAATAAAGTTGCCTCGTCACTCATCTCTAATGATAACCATTGGTTTGGTGTGTAGAGGAGTCGTGCAAGCGCTCAATTCCATTTCTATAAATGTATGGGCAAGGAGTGTGTGTAATAATAATATAATATGATTGAAAGTACAAACTGTTAATGGGTTTATAATCATAATGACTCGGGAGAAAATTTGTAATTTCATGAATGCACATGTACGGTGCACTTTCTCCAGCTCTGGATCTGGATATATCCCTTTGGCCGTATGTTATGAGGAAATGAGGTGAAATGGAATTGTTAATGACAGGGCGAGTTGTTGGCATTGGATTTGGACCGTTTTCCTTTCCATGTTCTAATCCAATTTGAAATGGTCGTAAATTGTCACCCTATTATAAATATGGATATCTCAGAGGAGCACATGTGCGTTCATCTATACAGCTCAAGTGGAAATATAGTATGGACACTATGTCATTTATAATCCATTTAAATTCTCGTATTACTTTCCACTCGGCCACTTGACTACCAGTAATAACAATAATGATTCCTCAAATCTTGGCTAAAAGCTAATGAACACCTGACAACTCTTCTATGTTGTTACGTCCTTCCCCTCATTTGGCTTAATGGTTATTGACTATTGACTTTGGATTATTTTTTTGTCTACATAATCTCATACGCTGCTTTCAATTTTGGTTGGACACGTTTGATTGCTTTTGAATTATTCTCTCAAGCTTATTTCCAGCTTTTTTTATGATGTCCTTCAAGGAGTTTGAGAAATCTCCGGTGGTTGTATAATGGATGAGCATGGACAGTAACATGAACATGTGGAGAGCTACAGAGTCCGGAGATGTGTACAAACTCAATTCAATGCTTTAACTTGTATCTTTTCTGTCAAACTGTCAACTTTTATAATATGGCTTTTATCTTGCTAATTTTGAAAGTTTTTCTCTAGCATTTGAGGCAGAAAAAATATGCTTATTTGAGTTTGGCTTGAGCAAAGTATTTTGTGATGGTAATAATTTTCAACTTAGAAAATATACTTATAATCTAAGGGTCTAATGATAAGTTTCGTAAAGCCCATACAGCCTTATGTATTCAATAATTCCTAACATCCAATAATCTAATGGCCCATCCTGCAACACAATACAATCCGCATTTTATTTACAACCACCGAAAGTTATAAAAAGGTAAGAAAGATTAGAATCACATCTGGCCTTTCGACCCCCACCATTTCCTAAAGTACATATTGATCTAATTTATTCCTACTTAAACCCGAGCTTAATTCCCTCCTTTTTTATGACAAACTATAAATCCAGGTGTTTTACAGAGAACTCTTTTATAATAGCAGAATAGCACACATCAGCCGTATGGGGTCTTTATAGAACCCAACCCAGTGTACCTCTACATATTTCTTAACACAATTGTATCACAAAGGCCATAATGGGTTGAACATAAACGGAATGAGAATTAAATACCGGGTTTAGTTAGGTCTAACAGGAAAGGGGTGTTCGTGTCACCCGGGAGAGGCACCTTTTCCCACCCGCCTTTATTCTCTTATAACTCCTGAGTGCTTTCATATCCTATGACTTCTTGTCCGGGCCAATATTAATGGCGTGGCAAAAGGGGAGTCATTTATTTATTTTAAGCCCTTTTCATTCTAAAAACCCCTACGGGCTTTCCTTACTCTCCCGGCTATACACTCATCGACATGGACAAACAGGGAATTATATCCATGACTTTTCCATCCTGGGGTTAATGGGGTGTGGTGCGGAGGCATATTTAATAAGACTCACTCTTCCGTGCTCTGATTTTTTATATCCTGAGAACAGGGGAAAAAATCCAATAGATCGGCTCCATAAAGAAAGAGACGGGTTAGTTCCCATTGGATGGTATACAAGATTTAGGCCAAAAGCGATAATTCAATGTTTTTCACCATAGACTTGCTAAAAGCTCCTCATGTAGTCTCTCTCATCCTCTTTTATTTTTTATCCCAAACTCAACTGTTAAAAGGAAAGCTAAATAATAGCGATAATGACAAGACCGATGCACACACTGGGAATCACTACAAGTATAAATATATCGAGTACGTGGCGACACTAGATTTTTTGCCCGTTCTTTGCTACCGGGTTGATTGCCAATGCCAATATCTTATGTCCCGGTTGGAACGAATCTTTGCGTGTTACAGGGTGGGGAGGTTTAATTAGTTTTTTAAGCTATTTTCTATAATTAAATGGTAGTTGGGAAAACTGCTGCTGTGGAGTAAGGCATTAACTGAGGGCGGTGATAAATAATCTGGATAATTTATGCCGACAGGAGTTGAAACGGACGTTGTGTTTTTTTATGTGTTTAAGAAGTGATGGTATTAAAGGAGAAGCTGGGATTGCCTGTAACAAAGCGGTATTGAGTAAAATGGGTCTGAGAATCGTTCTTTATGAAAGGCGATATATTATTATTATATTATCCTGTGGTATGTATTTCCATTATAGGGTGGGCCAAGTGGTTATGTGTGTTATCTTATTATAGGATCGTGTGTATATGTGTTGAGGTATATATGGATTAATATTTCATGGATTTGGTTATGCGGTTATGGGAGATGGAAATCTAATGGGTTTGTGGCCCGCCATATGTTAAACTGTCATTTCCAGGGAGAACATTCGGGCGCTAATAGAAGTCATGCCACCATCGACTTTGATGAATCTACATTTCACACAAATAACATTTTTCAACCCTTTTTACTCACAGAGTTATAGCCTCTCTTCAATGAATCCACACCACCAATAACTCTATACATGTCCCCTACAGTGGCTTTACACTTTATACTAAGGACCATTCATATCACGAGACTTGTGACCCCAAATCCCTTCATAAAAATCCTAACACTGGCTTGTCACTTTTTCGGGTAAACAGTATAGGGACGAGGTTTAAACTTTTACCCGTTCATCACAGCACTTTCGTGCGAAACAGTGGAAATATTTTAGTATGGGACTGTGTGTATAGTTTATGGATGGCTCCATTTGAACTAATTTAGAATATTTCAACTGACCTAAAAAGGTGCAATTAGAAAGACGAGAGGGAACGAGAAAAATGAAATCCCCTTATGACTATTTTGTAAATCAATAGGAGAGTTATTTGAGGAATTCGACCCTTTTCCCCTCATTTCTGCTCTTGGACAAAACACTCGGAATATAAAATGAAGAGAGTGAGAGTTTTATGAGCTTTCGAGCCTGAGAATATCAATATTTGATGACTTGACATGAATTCTTTCAACTCTTTACTACCAATATCCATCAATTTAACGCTAAAAACGAGCGATTTTGCCTGATTTAAAATATTCAAGTCAGTGTGGAGTGTAAATTATCAAAACTCGATCCACACATTGAATTGTATATATGAGCATAAAAGGTGGACTTGGACTACTCGAGTTAGGTTAGTTGAAGTTTAATAGGATAATAGTCTAATAGGAACGCCTGTTCTTTTCTAAAAACAAGTATTGACACGACAGTATGGATATCCGAAGTGCCTTTGCCAAAAAGTTACTCTTGATCTGACGTGAGGTATAAAGACGAGCAATAAAGATTACAAGGAAATAGCCCAACCAAGTTTCAGTCATTTACATTAATTCTTTGTATCTGCCTTAGATATGTTGACAAGGGACTGTTCAAACCCAACGTCCACCACTGACCCACCGAGCACGCACTTCACAGTAATTTCACGACCTCTCAGCCTTAATTGACATCAAAGACAGTTTAAGCCTCACCACACTAATTTGACCAGTCTGGGTTATTTATAAACGGACCATACTCCACTAGACTTTATTAAGGCTGGGACTAATCGGCTAACTCGGTTATCTTAATCCCCGTGCAAAGGTTCTAATACCGGAGACAATGTTACACTACTACAAATGGGGTAAGTGCATGTGGACTGATTGTGATAAAAAGTCCATGGGCCCAACTCACCTACAATGGCCTCACAGCTCTAGTCAAGTGCAAAGTAATAGAAACGTAAGATTAAAACTCCTCAAAAACCCGACATGCCAATCTAATACAATTATTTGAAAGAATAATCAAGTGAACCGCTTGTAAAATCCTCCCTGTCTCTCCAACGAATGCATAAACGGAGCTGCTCATCACGTTGACTCAACACAATTTCATTCCGTCGAGCTCAACCCATAACGCTTTAATAGCTCCCAAGGGACTGCCACCACTATACCTCACTTCTCTCCGTCCTGTGGTCCTTTGGCCAAAAAAGCTTGTAAATCCTAGAACATAATACCAGGGTTTCCCACCCTGGCATTTGGGGAAAATGATATCCATACTTATTACTAATCCCAACCCGTCCATTGTGTCTTGTTTTAAACCCTGAAGGTAAAAAGAGGTTTCGTTTTTGAAACCTAGTATTAAAGGAGATAAAGGTTACGTTCAGCCAAAAGAGAGAGAGAGGATTGAATGTAAGGATAAGGTTAGTTTATGTAATAATGGGCTTACCGCTCCGTATGTAATTTGATCTTGTGATCCGTATCTGCACAAGAGTCCAGTAGTATTAGCTCCTGGTATTTCCCAGCAGGCAGTGGGGGTGTCCCTCTCTAACTCTATTGTGAGTTAGTGTGACAGTGGATGTGTGTACTGTAGAAGTAAGCTGAGTTGGCTTATTTCAATTCCTCTTCAATATCCAAGCTCGAAGACGACCAATCGAGGTCAATTTAAAACGCTTGGTTAGCTCCATTCATGTCCACAATTCAATTTAGCCCTCCTATTTGTACTCGGTCTGAACTCATCGATTTCCTTATCGACGCATCGATGAAGGCTCCTCACATTTATTCCTATATCTTGATCAAGGAGGTCTGAGGCGAGGCCTGGTAGGAGGTCGAGGCGGGGGGTGCACCTTATTATTATGTCCTGACTCCCGGCTGTCAAATATTTTCTCTGATGAGAGAGTATTGAATTATAATTTAAGGCCGAGCTTTGGAGCTAACTACTTTGTCGATATCCAAAGTTGGATTCTGTGAGGAACAACAATAACCCACACTCACGGTTTATGACTTTCTGTGGTTTTGGATTTCAGAGTGAGACTTGGAGGTAAACAAATCCTCCGGACTACCCGATATTATTCCCCACCACCACCGCCACCGATTCCCTTCTAAACAAACTGAAATGTACCAAAGGACGGGGAACAATTCCCTTTTATGTTTTGTTGTATTATTCCCCTCTATTATTTTATTCCCTGAGTCGGACTCTAAGGATTGAGGAGTATCGGAACTTTATACGGCTTCCTCTTTGTTTTTTTTTATTAAATCAAACTCACGAAGGCCCATGTCCTAATACTGTAACGAGCCGAGGACACACAGAGGCGAGTTTTAGTAGTGCGGGTAGGACGGAGTATGGAGTACCCGGGTTCCAAACGAGATTGGATGCTCTGAAATCAAAAGCATATGCTTTCTTGTATCAGTTTCATTACTCCCTTGTATTGTAATATATATCTCCTCTTTTGCTGTGTTGCAAATATATTAGGCAAACAAATGGTCACGGCACGTGTCACTTGACATGGGAACTTGGGCTATTATAATAACAGAGACTGTAGCTAGTAGTATCAACAGTGTTACATGATCCCGAAGAGCTGGTTCCGCTTTTCAAACTGTGATGGATATTTCTGAGCCTTCTTTTATTACAGTTTTTTCGCCCTTATGTTGTCAATGCGTTTCCTAATGATCCCTTGATGATTGATTTACTTGTTTGCCATTCTCTTCAGTAATCAATTATTTCTAGGCTGCTTTTTCCCTTCATGGGAAAGGAGTTTAGGTGGAACGCAGGTTGGCCAGTCGATCAGTCGGTGGGTGATTATTTATTTTTATTTGTATTCACGGCCTAAAGTCCTGTTCTCACGGGCTTTGGGAGAGTTATGAACAAGCCGGGGGATATGGCTCACTATTTGTGCTGGGAAAAAGGTTGAGGATACCCGGGTAAGGATTTTCCCCCTGTTGGCTCTATTCGTGCTGAGAGCAATAATAATTTGGATTTAATATCAGAGACGACTGGCTGATTAGGATTGCTGAGTAAATGGGAAGTAGGCCGAGTTGACGGATGTCATTCGGGCAGAGTTACAACTTGGAGAACAAGATTAAGAAACTAGTGGAGTCAACGAGTTCACTTTTTAAATAGTGTGGACCAGTGGGGGGGGGGATCTCTTGTTTTTTTTATTTAGCGAGTGGAAATGAAAGTAGTCTTTGGGCTTTTTGTTCACCGGGGGAAAAGTCACTTTTCTAGGTCGAAGGTTATTATTTAATGTTTTTGTTTTACATCCACTCGGTCATGATACGAGTCCAGGCTTAATCGAGGAATTCCACAGAATGTTGTGTCATGAGGAACTGGAAAGAAATTTAAGATTGGACTGAGTTTCTTGAAAGTATTTCATGACTTGGGTCAATTAATATTTATGCTGTCTGGGATTTAGTGTGGAGAGAGGCAGGTAGAACAGTATAAATTTTTTATAGCTTAATGCTAAATTGAAATTGGGGTGAATGGAAATGACAAGACAAGTTTTGGTTTTCTTGGGATGGAAATTGGAATTTTCTTTGTGAGGGAATTATTTTATTGCACAGGGGAAAATGTTTTAATACTATTTTTTTAATAATAATAAATCCCATATCTCAAACATAAACTGCATCTTGTGTTCAGCGGAAGGGATAAAAAGTTTATTTTCTAATTTACAAGAAAAAATTCCATAAAATTTACCAGCAAGATGAAAATGCACACAAGATCTTTAAATTTCCAATCTCATTTCCAAAAAAAATGTTAATGTTCAAAAGTTTACCACGTTCTAAAAATCAACTTGTCACTAATTAATTTTTTTTCATGTCAAACTTCAAATCGAAAACACTAGAAACCTCACTCCACACAAATCTACACTTAAATAACGCAAACTTTTGCAAACAAATACATAGTCCGCTTATTTTCCTAAAGGGTGCAATGCAGTAATATAGTGTGTTAGTAATGTTAAGCACGATAATTATATGATAATCTAATCTGACTGTTAGAGGCTAGGGACGTTAGCTGAGGATTTATGTCTAGACATGTCGTAAATTCTAAAGCTATTATTATTAGTGTCCCCACCCTCTGTGCTTTGCATTCTTAATTGGGAATCACAATCACCACACAGGGCCCATTTACATCTACAAACTAACCTAACCTAAAACTAACTAATAACTAAGTTTTGATAAAAAATTCTCCACCTACATTTCCTCATTTATTAACTTAGGAGGAGGGGGGCTTCTGCACGGAAAATTGGTGGGACTCATAACACATTGGGAAATTTTAATTGCCTCTACAGCGCTACTTTATAAAACTAGCAACACGGAAAGATTTTTGAGGGTGACTGATCACTTGGAAATTTTCTTGTCATTCCAAGACCTACATCTCGTAACAATCGTTCAAACCGATTTAAATGTATTTCATTGCTAATCTCCATTTACTAGTATGGAATTTCAACCTCAATTTCAGATTAGACTATTAGAGTTGAAAATAATTTTTTAAGCACATTTTGTTACCCGTGTGGCCAATGGCCTTAAACGTTTTAATATTTATTGACAACCTTATACCTTTTCGGTATTAACAATTAAATTTACAAAAATATTATTAGTTTAAGTGGAGCTAAATGGACACTAATGAATTTTTTTTAAATCCGAAAGCGATATAACCTGTCTCAAATTTTAAATTTTAACTATGCAAAGTTTCTTAAAGTTCGAATAAAATAATCTTTTGAACAATAAGATCTCTTAAAATCCTATATAAAAATAAATATGAAGAAAAAACTTTGAAAAGACTTACCCCATATAATGTAAAAGTTGTCTCACCTTGAATAAAAGGTCTGTATCATATCATCCCGTAAAGAAGGAACAAGAGCGTAAACCACTTTTCCTAACTAAAACTTCATAAAGTTAGTTATGTCTAAAGTATTTTAGTACTCCACGTAGGTGAGCTAGTCTAGTACTTTTTAGCAGTATAACTAGGAGTGAAAGTACTTATCTTTAACAAGAAGGAAGAAAGTAAGTTTCTGAGAATTGAATTGGAAGTGAATTATATAGAGACTTGTCCACCACCACCACCACTACCAACAAAATATATCCCAATTCCGCAAAAGAGATCCTCTCCAGACTCCCTCGTACCAAATGTGCCAAAGTCCTGAGGGGAGTCACAACTTTTTTACAAATGCTAGCGAGACCGAGACAGCGAGTTGTTATCCCAACTTCCAAGCCACTACTGCCAACTCGGACTCCAAACCTCCGCTCTACTAGTACTAAATAGTACAACCCGACCTGGGACTTTTCGGAGAGAAATGCGCCAGAAACCGGGGATCTTACAAGAAATCCTCTCCCTGGTATTGGAGTGGGGCTGTTGTGTGTGGTGCATCTGCTTCCTTAGATTCAGTTACATTATTATTACATCTCAACCTTTGTGCCCTTCTCCCTTATGCTCTCAACTTCCCTTTGGGTGCACCGAGTCCATTCTAATTCAAAACTGTATTCCTAGCTTTCAAATAATATCTCATCTTTCTTATTGTATTACGTGGATAGAGTCCGGCTGGGTTTTGTACGTAAACTCTCCCACCTTTCTCTCCAGAGTGGATGCATTTTGTTGAAAGAAATTCTATTCTTTGTCGGCAATCGATTTTTAACCGTTGATATAATAGTTGATACAGGAAATTAGAGATATATATTATTCTCTCTGAGAATGAATCCCCTTCAAAGCAGATTCATGTCGAATCACAAAAAAGTGAAAGAGCTCCAAGCAATCTGGTTATCATGTTCGGTATCCCCGATTAGCCGTGGGTCAAGCTTGGCACGCGTGTCTCCAGTATGAAAAAACCCCCTCCGATTTGTCACTTTTAAGACAGCTTTCCTTCAATCCCTTTATCAAGAGTTTATAGTCCAGTCCAACAAATCTGATATGCATTTATCATGAAGCCCGTTCCGTATTGTATGCACAAATATAACCCATTTAATACTTTTATCATATCTGCTCCACATCACCCCGTTAAGCTATTTTAACATTCAACACCACCACCGAATCCTCTTCTCTATGCGGTCTGTAACTGACTGCTGCGGATAATCCCCCTGAGTCGTAAGTAAGGCAAGGATTTCCTCTTTATTAGCCATTTCCTCAAAAACTACTTTCACCTCAAAAAATAAATAAATAATTTCTACACATAAAATCCTAAAGTGAATTCCAGCCACTCTGTGCCCCCCCCCTCTAGTCCAGCAGCAATTTAATATAAAAGTGGAAGCAATTTTTTTTGATCTCTCACGAAGAGCATGTCTCTGTTATCGTTCGTGTACTCGAGCAAGGAGGGGCAGAAGTTGTAGACATTTGATGAAGGTTACTGCAGTTGTTGGCTATTGTATTCCTTGGTGTAATGATGATTGAACCTGGAGGGGTGCAGTAGCAGCCATGTCCATACATCCATATCTTTAATAAGAAAAATAAATATCTATACCTCCAATTGATGGGGTGTCCACAGGGGCTATTTCTGCGGGTATTTTCATCTACTTGTCTTGGGGCGAGGGATCGAGAGTCTACTCATTGTGAGTTAGTGGCATGGGATTGGAGTTGGATAGACTGGACGAACACTTTCGGCTTTCGGTCAGTATGGGTTATAGGCTGTCATACCTAACTGAAATTGTAATTAAGCTCAAAAATGTTGTTTAGTTCTTGAATCCGAGCTTTGAAGATACAGGGTTTTTATTTTGAGGTGGTTCAGGAGTTTCAAATATTTAAATGTAAATCACAAACTCTATCAACTGTACAGGTACTCCTTAAATAATATATAAATAGTACTCAGCAGAGTCTTAGAATAGTTGCATCATATTAGTGGTGGTGGCAATTCCATTCTTCTGCCATGTCCACGAGTCTTTGGTGGAAATTTCATCGACTCCTTGCTGTGTCCAAATCACTCATACAGAGCTTAATACTTTTCTTGTTATATTATCTTGAACATAACAAAGGCCAGTGAGTATATATCGGATCCACAAATAATAATATGAATTATATCCAAGGCTTATGCACTAATGTCTCCTGCACTATTGTGTCCTCCCAAAAGTGCAATTACTTCCCAACTCTATTTCCTCTGTGTTGCAGTTAGCTCCAAATTGCAATGGCAGTCCAAACCAATAGGACATGTCAATCCAGCCTGGACAGGACTTTGGATAAGTAAGCCAAACTATCGAACAGAAAAGGGTCTGGAACAATAACTGAATTTCAGAGTTTCAGCGACCAAGGGGGGCCTAGGGAATCCATTCCCAAATCCACATATGATTAGTGGTCTACCTTGGCTGTGTAAATCATTTATTTCATGGTCGTGTGGATTGTGCATTCTAAATCTGAAACCCCTCTCTAACCACATCGAGTCAGTCAGAGCCTCAAGAAGGGGTGAAAGTGACAATGTCTCTATATATCCCAAAGCCATAAATACCCAAAGGTATTTGGACCCAATGGGGTGTCTACACAACACTCTTACCGTATCAAAGACGGTACACAAAAAATATTTATTATTATCATCAGGGCCCATCCATCCACTCCGACTGGGTGAATAAAGGCAGAGCAGTCCTCAACACAACTGACGACATGTCTGAGAATTCCTAATATAATTCATACCGTATTGGATTTTTAAATTTCAAATGTAATGTCAAGCTCCGCAGAGTTACGGCTTGATTCCAAATCGGTTTCCAAGCCTATGAGGAGAAGCCAGTACCAAAGACGGATTCCTTCAGGCAATGTAGCTTGTGAATGACTCCGAATGCTCAGATGGGATTTTCAAGCAGACCATAAGCATAAAATCTCAAGTCCAGATTCCCCCTTGAAAGTTTTTCGAGAAAGTAAGGCTGAGAAATGGAGAGAACCTCATACCTGACTTTCCATTTTATAGTTCTCAATTTCTGTGACTTGTGCCCAATTTCGCTTAGATGTGATACCAAGGGCAGACATAGGAAACTAAGTCTCTTGAGGTGGATGGTGGTGCATAGGGATTTTGCGACTGTCATAAAACCGTCGTCAGCCCATATTGATTGACATTATCGGCACTTTATGACACGACGTGCTGGAAGTCACTCCATTTCTCTGGGCTTGATGGGATGTTGATGGGAGACGGGTATTACTCTTCGATACGGCCACCTCTCAATGATGGCTTATGTTAGCCAAGGGAACTCAAGCCTACTAAATCCCAAGCAGATTTTTACCCATTTCATCTAAAGACAAAATGGCATAAGGGAATGAAGTATACGTCAATTGATTATTATTACCCGGGCATTTGCTGAACAGAAATTATACTGAGCATTTAACTCTAATGTTTTTTTAACTGACCAAGAAATCCTCCAAGTAAAGCTAGTTAGTACAGGTGATATTTTTTTAAGCATTGTTTAAGGTTGTAAAGTTATATTGATAAGAATTTGAATGAAGCAGACGCTTTGGATGTATTGTGTGGAATATTCATATTATGTGACAATGTAGGAGATAATAAAGTTTTCCAACTTGTTTATATAATACTAAGGAAATTAAATTAATGTCATCGTTGGCCAAGTTGTCCCAAGCCATTTATACCGAAATCCTCCCTTACGACTCTCGAAGAGGAAGAAACGGGTTGGAAATCTTCGGATGCAACACAAGAGCACATTTCAAAGTACAATTCCCCACACAACCAACCGTCACCTTACATACATACTTGCACATACAGATATACTAGAGCCCAGTGTACATCTAAGGCCGTACCTACAATTCAATGCTCCTTGCTAACTGGGAAAGTGTGGATGCGACTTCGTGGAATCGGTTGGAAAAGGGATTGGAGATGTAGATAAGTAAGTGTGTGAAAAGCGGGTAACAGACGAACAGGGAGGGATTCGTGGAAGAAGAGGCTGAGAATGCAGTTTGCAATGAAGGGGGAACATTCTCACTAGCTTTATATCTGCTATTCAAAAAAAGTAGACGGGGATGGTTGTCGGTTGCTTCAGAGAGGATTTGGTTATCGAACTAGGAGCCTTGAGCTTAAGGCCGAAAGACGAGTTATCGTTTATAGGCCGAGATGTAGTCAAGTTTAAGTTTCTTTTAAGAGCCCCTAAGTGCCTAAATAAAGACATGACAGAAATAAAAATGTGGTGAAGGCCTATTAAAGGATCTCGTGCCTAAATAGAGGGACACACACACACGTACATACCTTCGGAGAGAGAGACAGAGAGACAGACACACACACGGGGTTTAGACAAATGTCGGGGATATCATCTCCGGGGCTCATCTCTAATCCGCGAATTAAAACCCGGATAACATAACCTACACCATTACATAAACAACACATCAGCTCCACTACTAAATTCAAATACACTTTCCTTTTCTGGGTATTTTAATAAAATAAATTCTTTCCACAGTCAGTGTTTGTCATTAAGGGTGGGAAATGAGGTCGTTTGGATTCTCAATTGGACAGCCGAATGTCAATTATAAAAGGATGTCATCCCTCTGGGATTCCCTTTTTAAAGATTACTAGGTCATTTTGGACTCCCCTCTCTTAATGAACAAAGTTACTTGTGCATTCAATAGAGAAGCTAGACCCTGCGATGCATGACTTCAAGGGGTGAGTACTTCATAGGGAAGATGTTTTCTGTAAATGCTCCTATGTATGAGGGGACTTCCATGTCTTAAAAATATGCAAATACTAGCCCAGAAATTGTTCACCTTTTCGCTCATGAATGACTTATGAAAAAGCTTTAAAACCCCTTAAATTGATATTAGTCTCCAATAGCTTGTACCTGGTAATCAAACATCACAAGTGTTTTCAAGTGTAAGAAACGCTGAAGTAATTAATTTGGGTGCACCCAACTGATTCCGGAATTCATAAGCGCTTCACTCACCCAATTACATCCGCTTGGTCGAATCCGCACAAATGTTACCCACTGACTCTGAGCTCGTGACATCCTCCCCCAATAGTTAGTACAATCAGATCCTAACCAAGAAATATAAACTACGCAGTGATATAGGCAACCCTCTAATTTATTTAAATCAATTTCCCCTCTCTGTACAATAAGCTTATTACAAATTAAATAATTGAATCCTTGAGAGATCTCAAAATTTTCCATAATCTCATCCATTCCCAAACTCTTAAATATATCACAGAAGAGACTTGAAAGGCAAGGAATTGTCGATTCCCTATCCGCCACCACCACCACCCTGAGTAATTTTCAGAACCAAGGATTAAATTCACACAGAGCTCAACTTTCCTTTTAATCCACAAGTAAATGTTATTGAATTAATTAGATTTTGAAACTGGAATAATAATAAGCCAAGAAGAGAGTATCAGAATCTATAGGCCCCTTGTACATTTTCACTGACTGTGCGAGTAACTTTGTACAATTATTTGGCAAGGAATTCCCCTCATTTGGTTACAAGTTGGTAGGATTTATAAAGAGTGACTATTCAAATGTCTGAGGGACTATTACAAATGTTGTAGCCGTGGGCATGGACGTAGTGGATGCTAACACCCTAGGGTAATGTTGGTATAAGGCAGGTGGGATTAATTTTTGGATGTTAATTCGGTGGGAGCATTTGGGTCAGCTCCAAGAAGCTGGAGAAAGTGGCTGAGTAACTCGCACTTAAAGCCTCAACTTTATACTAGCCACATCTTCTTTGCATATTTTCTTGGGAATTTTAATGTGGCGGTGGGGGTAGAAATGTGGAGAGGCATTATAAGTCGATACTAAGACTGTGCCCTACTGGTAGGTGGGATTAGTTCACCGAGTGCAAATTCACTCAATTTATACTCCCGGCTTTAATATATGCTAAATCCGACAAGATAACTTTCACTTGCCTTTTCTTTCTCAAATCAAACTTATTTTAAAGTCTCCAGCTCACCAAGGTTTTGTGATGTGGATTTTAAAAGTTCCGATTCACGTCAGGAGTCAAGGAGGTTTTAATTTCTTATTGAATTAGTTAAATAGTTGAGGATATTTTTGTTCAGGTTCAGAGACTTTGAGTTTTTGAACTTTTAACAATGGCTTCACTTTTTATTGGGGAACTTGTCAATTAATTAGTTGGAATAGTGAGATCCACTAAATTTTAACCTAGATTTAGATTGAATGTGATGTTGCAAGTTTTACAGCTAACGTTCAATAATTTAACATTAACTTAACGTCTACAGGCCCATTTGGGAGCCTTGCAGAAGTCGAGGATCGGGTTTTTGACAGCATGATAATTAAATCTCTGGTCTCATTGGTCAATTGCATCGTATGAGCTGTTCACCTTTCAAATCGGCCTAGCTCTTATGGAAGGGTATTGAAACAGACATCCAAACATTTAAATGGAATTATAGAGTAGATTATATTAAGTGAATAACCCACACAAACGGTAGATATTCCAATCCAATTTCCAACCCAGCTTCAGTCCAAACTTTTTCAAGTGCTTGGTATTCCACTGAAAAACTGTAATCTAGCCCTCCGGTTTTATAAGAACCCACTTTTGGAGTGACTTCACATTGTGATGGGTTTAATGGGATTTAATGGGATTAATTTATTTTTTGGGCAATGTGGACTAAGTTTTTTAATGCCAATTTGAATTAAACTCATTTAAACCCATGATCCTATCAAAACCAATCTCACTAATCTCAGTTTAGTGATATAAAGGAATTAAACGAATTATAACGCACACATTAAAAAATCCATTGAATTAAAACCTAGAAACTTCACCAGCCCAGATAATAATTATAATAATAAAAGTTTTAAAGTAACCTCTTAACCTAAAAAAAATATATTAAAGTTACCACCAACGCGAAAGTTAACAAAAAAAACCCACAATACTTTGTTTCCGAAGCTCATTTTCGGGATTAAGTATGAATTTTTCCCTCCAAAGTGAGCAGTTGTCGTAAATTTGTCTTGGAAATTAATTTAAAACAAAATTTAGGCCAACTCGAGTTTCACATAACGAGTTTCTTAAAAGCCGGTACACTACGTCCAATTTTCTGTCTCCTACTCCTTGTTCGTTGTAAAAACGGTTCTCCTACTCCATTCCATAGATTCCAAATTCTACAGAAGAAAGTAGATCTGCATGTACACAAGTTTGAGAGCACCTTGGAACTTGGAAATTAAGGAGAAGACGTTGAAACTCCTAGCTTTGGCTTTCCCTCAAAGCAACTGTATTTTGAAATAGGCGATAGACTTGGGAATAGTCTACACTGGAGGCGAGGTCGGTAGGAGTTTAAAAGTATTATGTAAAGTTCTCCAAGGTTGCTGTATGTAAGATGTGTAGTTAGTTGGTGGTGGTGGGTGTACTTTAGTTACGAGTCAAGAAGGGAGCAGCTGGGCAGTGTTGATTTAAGACTTTAATTACGAGAGCGTCTCTCTGGGCAAAGTCAACTCTCACCTTTCCCAAAGACCAATTTCCATAATTATATCCATCCTATGCCACATTCAATAAATCACTTTACTAACAACGCTTGGGCGGATTTGGCACTGTATCTCCCTTGTTGTATTCTTAGTTTTGATAAGAATCAAAAGTGTGCATAGAAAACTCTTGGCAAAATAAGAAAATATTCGTTTCAACTTTCGCGTTATTTACGGTTAATCGAGTTTTTACAACACGATTTAGAATAGGTATTTAAAATTCAAGTTATTTAGTATTATCTGAACCTCTGCATCCATTTTAGCTAAAAACCTATCAATATATGACGAACTTTTTGATGATGTTCATTTAAAATTAAATTAATTAAATTTACTATTTTTAAGTGTGCATTGTTAATCGTATCGCAAAAATTAAGTTAAACGATAATAGCAATATAAGTCTATCAATAAAAGTTGGACTGTAAATGGTTGGAGTTTAAGACTAGAATTCCAAAATTATTTATAATACCTTGAACATTAAAAAAATATCAATTCTAGTTTTTTATGTGATTCGAAATGAGATATGATACTATGGCCAAACATAATACTTAAAGGAGAAGGATATAATAGACTGATATTGGCACGACTACGAGTCAACAAAGAAAGCCGAAGTAAGAAATTTACAATGCTATCATGGCACAAGAATATAAAACTTTTTTTAGTAGAACAGAATCATTCCGTTTTTATGAGATCGTGAGGAACTCAGCCAAGAAAGAGAGATTTCCGAAATCATCTCAAAATGTGGTAGAAAACCAAAACTCCATGTCTGTTAAGCTATGAGGGACAAATTTCAACAGTCTGCCAAATTAGACCGATTTACTTTTGATCCAAAAAAAAGGGAAATCCCCTCGAAACTAGTTTGCATTTTGGCTGAGCTATTTTTTATTTATTTAAACGATAAAATTTTAAAATGACTTACAAAATCCTTTTAAAAAGTTTTTCTAAACTCAGTGTTTGCATTTTCGTGAACTTTCGCTTATATAGGTCTTAACCTTGGACTTGAATTCCCTCCATAAAAATCCGATTCATTTTTGATACCACCTCTAATAGCTTTACACTAAAGAATCCGCATTTTATCTACATCATTACCTCCCCCCCCCCGCCTCGCTTTCACTCTTGATTATGATAGCTGAGAGAGAAAAAATGAATGCAAATTTGACAATAAGCCGTGCTGAAAAATTGGACCCTTCCAACTCTGAAAAATGATTTATCCCTCACAGCAACTCAGAATTCCTCCATTCTAAAACATTGACTTTTGTTCGTACACAACTTGCAAAAATATTTAGAATATCCCAAAGTCCCCAAGCTCTAAACATGTGCGTCTTCCAATCCATCCACAAAAGATGTGTGTACTCCATATGTCTAAATGGGAAATGGCACTTTGAACAAGTGGGATGGATTTTTTTCTCAATTTTTACTGTCTTTTTTGGGCCAATGTTTTGGAGTAGATGTAGTTTTTTGGCTCTCTTGTTCCCCTGGTATGTTTACAATGAGCACTTTGCATTTGTCGTTCCGGCTTCTTCATCTTGGCTCTTAGTCAACCTCTTTTATTTTTAATTCTTCACAACTACTTTTATTCCTCCCTTTGGAAATTCCTATCTCTTACTCCGAAAATCCCTCCCCTCCTGGGTCTCTCCATAAACTACGCCCGCAGTCCCTTCTTCAAACATCCAGTAATAAAAAGTTAAGGATATCCACCAACTATGGCATATGCAACTACAGACCCGTGTCCAATTCATAGCAGTCGTTTCCGAACCGATGTTATATATTTTTTAGTCCGAATCTTTGTGGGTTGGATGTTGGATTCGGATTCGAATTCATTTGATATTGTTGGAATTTAACCTTTAGTGCGCATGTGTAGTTCGAAATTTTTATCGCGAAATAATCCGAATCCAAATTGAAGGACGCATACTGAATCGGTTTAAAAAGCAGTTACTGATAATCTGGAATTGCATCTATGTAATGTAACAAACATGAAAACACGCGTAAATTACTTGATTCAGGTTGTTGTGTCTTCAAAACACATTTTGATATGAAGGAGATTCAGTATCATTACGGATAGTTAAGCCAGGGGCAATGTAATTTGCGGATAGCCCTTTACAGTTATCTGAGAGAAAGAATCTCCACAACACCAAGATGGGAGATAAAGCTCAGTGGGAAGTTAAGGATTTTATGCAAATCATACGTTTGCGAAATCAGGCAGAAGTCTACAGCCAAAAGACAAAAGCCTCCTCGTTGAGCCACCGAGCCAAGATCATGAACTAGATTGTGCAGTAGGAAACGATTAATCAAAAAGTGTAAGGTGGACCAACCAGAGAGGCTCGCAAAAGTTGTAGTTCCTGAAACCGGCGGTGGCCAAAAAGGGTTAATGCAAGAGATGAGGGATTTATTGCGAGAACAAGATCTCATCTCATCATCTCATAATATATTCCCTCCATAAGACGATCCTATACGTACGTCCTAATGCCTAATGTCTGTCTTCATTAATTTACACTCGGGAGAGCAGGGACAAAAGGAATCCGGCGTTTTTTCCCTCTTCCCTTACGTGTGCCAAAAAGTTATGGGGGATATTATTGTAGGAAAGAAGAGAAGGTGACAAGTGAATTTGACACTTTGGCAGAGTGGAAGGTGTGCAATCACCAATAACTGCTTTCCGCTCCCTTGTACTCCCATCACTCAGCCCTACAAGGGACTTGTCTCAGCTCTTTGCCCCCACGGGCGTCTGGTCGCGATGCTTCAAGCGTCAACGCCCTTAGCTCTGACCTCACATGCGACCCAAGTCTTTCTCAATCGTAGGTGGATGAGATAAATGTGATGGATTGAGAAAGGGGATGAATAGATTCTCTGGATTGTTTTATTAAAAAGGGATTTTCCGTCTCTTGCACTCCCCCACCGGTTGTATCATTGGGAGTGAAGGAGTTGAGATCTGTCACTGTCTGCCCGTGTCGCATCCCATCCACCATCTCTCATTATTTATCTCTCGAACTGGGGCTTTTAACAATTGGATGCAAAATCGAGTGCAGTGTTATGCAATCCGAATCCAACCCACGTCTCACTTGACTCTTGCTCAGACAGATTCCCCTTCTCATCTCGAATCAAGTCAACAGAGCGTGAGGTTCTTTTCTCCCGTTTCTTATCTTTTTTCTCAGATTAACTCATCTCAACGAGGCAAGACAAGAAGTCAACGAGACGGAGGGGGACGTTGGTTACTAAGTTGGGTCGGCAAGTCTGTGTCAGCTATGGGTTTACATGTAGACAGCACCAAAGTCCATTGAAGGATGGATATAAATGGTCGAAGAAACGGACTTCGGCATGGAATGAAACAAAACCACCGTCTGTGATTTTTTTTTTTTTAATTCTAGCTTTCATTATAATCCATGTTATTTTTAAGTGCAATTTTTCTGTAGATTCAAACTCTTATTGTATGTGTGGATTGGCCATTAGACATCAGGTCTGTATGAAACCAAGTCCTCCGTAAAGAAAAAGTTCAATTTGACACACTGTCTGTGCGTATCCCACCGAATTACCTAGAAAGACGACATTCGAATTAATACCATAATAATCTTCAATTCCCGATCCCGCGAAAAGCTTCTTATGAAAGGTCTTTAGCGTCAAAAAGTCCAGGAGCCTTAGCAAAAGCCTGCTCCTTATACCGTTGGGTTAAATGCAGTTCCGGTACGACTTGATCTCTTAAGATTACAAGACAAACAGAACCATCTCAGTTCAAGAGCTTGGGTAAGAGGCTGAGGAAAAAACTTAAAATTATCCGAGAAAAGTCAACAATAACATTTTATCCCAAAGAACCACAAGAGAGTTTCAAAAAGTCTCTTAAAACTTCATATCCTCGACAGTAAAAGCTCGTGGAGTCATTCCCCGATTTCCAAAGCAGGTGGGGTGTGTTTACATATTGTTCCACTTAATGACTTCAAGGAAAAAACAACTCTAAGAGATGCAAGAAAAAAACTTCCCAGTCTCAACTTCCATATTCCAAATAAAGAAAACAAAAAAAACTCCAGGAATTGAAAAATTATTCCTCTCGTCTATTCTCCAGGAAATTCCCAATAGGAATCCCACATGTCATCATTATTTCTATCTTTCTGTGCATGAATTCCCTCGGGATTGATTCCAGTCTGAGAAGAGTCAGAGAATACCCGTCTTACCCGGATGACTGATGTTGATGTGTGCATCGGGCTGGGATAAATCCCGATTTCCGATCATCCCTCCTCTCACAACTTTACCATTTAATCCAACCTGGATTTATCTTATAACTCATCCACCACCACCCTCTCGTCATCTCTCAGATCTTGTCTGACTTGTTCAAGCTTCTCTCAATATTGTCCCTCCCAACTTCTTATTGGGTTAGTATCCACCATCAAATTCTTCGTATTATTTCTCTTGGCAACTCCTCCCCTCCCCCAGCAAAAAAAACACAATCTCTTACCCAAATACTAAATTCTACTGTTTAACTTAATTATTCTGACCACATTTGCCGCTGGGTCCACAATTAAATAGCAGGCTCATTCATAAATACCGTCAATGTGGGAGATCTAGTGCCAAACATGCCCTCCATGGCTAAGTAGACATTAGAGAGGTTGTGATACAGAGATTTTCGGCTTTTGATTATGATTGTGCCAGTGCTAAGACCATATTGCAGTCCCAATCAGATGCCATAAATCCCTGTATCGCAACCTCTCTATTGTATTCTCGTTCTAGTTGATTGTGAAAGGCTTCGGATGATCCAATAGGTTGTGACACACAATTGGAGTTGTCAGGTTGCCAAGCCGGCCCGAAAGATGTAATCTATTTTGTAGGGAGAGTATGGCCAATTCTTCACTAATTTAGCCCCACTGAACCTTCCTCCCAAGTCGTAAATAATTAATGGCTTAAGAGTAAAATGGCAATAGAATTATCTTAATGAACCTTTACGCTTCTCCTAGGAATGCCCACAAATAAATCTCGACTTCAAACAGGATAAAAAGTTACATAAAAGTTGTTCAAGTATTTTTAATCCCTTTTATTACTTTTTCCCCTCGAGCTGAGGGGATTGGTTAAGCCGATAGGATTGTCAAGTTGTTCTTCGTGTTTTGGTTGTAGAAGAGAGAGAGGAACCACGCGACGAGTTTGAAAGGTCAAATATTTTGACTTGGCATACAGCCGTGTCAAATACTCTCGGAGGGTTTTAATTTATCCGTAAAAGATCTCGTGCTTGGCATCTCCTTGCACTTTCAGACCTATTTCAAATAACTCTTTGTCTTAAATTGGCTTTTGAGGAAGTGAAATTCATTTAAGGATTCCTCAGCCTTACCAGCTCGGAGATATTGAGGGGAGTCTCTTTGAGTATAAGGATTTTGGGGAAAGTGATTTTAGATCTTAGTGGATCTATGTGGATGTTTTTTCTTCTTCTTTTATGTCTGATAAAGCTTTGGGAAAGATTATAATATCATAAGCTCGTAAATTTGAATTTGAGAGAGCTTTTATTTTAAGGTGGGGATTTAAGCCTTAATGAAAATGAATGATGAATCCTTATCGTAAAATAAACCAGGTATGTCCAAGTAGCACCGACAAGGATAGCACACTTTTTAATAGTCAATTTGAGTTTCGAATATGCGAACTTGAATTGAGTTCTGCTGCGTGCACGGCGTGCATCCAATTTACTACTATTACTACTAACTCCACTTGTCGTGTTAACATCGTCAAGAATCGTGGGGTTTTTTCTGCCCTTTAATAATAACATGATTTAGTAAATAAATTAACTTTAAACGATCGACTTAACGACTTGTAATATTGATACTGATATTAGGTAAAAGTCATCCGTATGATTTTATATTGATTTCATAAATACACTACATATTTAGAGGTTTAAAACAGTCGTTGTTTCTCTTCCTCTTCCATTATTTAAGCAGTGATTAAAACATTCTAAAAATTCTGGAGCATATCCCCTATATACTTCTGATACTATCAATCCGATATCTGCAGCTCTTGTACATCAAAGAACAACTCACTGTACATAAGTAAGAGCAGAACGGAAACATTCCAAACATGTGAGTGCTCATAAGACTCCGACAAGCTGTCCTAAAACCACCAACAATAATAAAAAGCTTTGAGAGCTTAAAAAAGGTCATTAAACATCTCCTAGTTCCTAATTGGCTTGAGAGATATAATTAGAAAGCAGTTGAGAGAGCCACAGATTTTTCCTCCTATTTTCAGCTCGTTTATCAGATCCTAGTTTAACGAGATTACAATCAGACTCTCAATTATCGCCTCACCAACCATTCCTCTCTCCTACATGAACTCCCCATGTATACTCTGATGAATTATGAATTATTGTCTATATTAGTATTACATGTGGGAGGTATTGGTGGCAGTGGGGATCTTGAACCAGTTTGGGGAGAATGAGACTTCCGAAAAATCTGCTCCACTCCAATCTCTTGAATGATTAATCGCTTTTCCCACACTGCTAAATGGACAGAGACACTTTCTCATTCCAAGACTACCGACTCGTCCTGGGACCGTCCACAAACCAAGAGGAGAGAAAGTCCCCTTGTTTTTGTCTTGGCCACGAATGCCCTTCATAGTAAGGGCTCATTGAGAGAATACAGTCGGACTTTTAGGGATTTCGCAAATTTTGTCAAGGGGGGATTCAGTTTCAAGTGGGATATATGGTCATTGGACGTTAGTGGCAGTTGGTGCTGTTTGTGCATGTGAAGAGACGTTGTTTATGGAGAAGCCTGTGATTTGAATATGTGAATCCCTTATTTGTATGCAAATGGGTGCTTATATACTTTTTAGAGAGATATTTCATGAAATCAAGTCTCATTTTTTTACGTCCTTTTAGAAGAGGCTAAATTTTAGTGCTTAGAGAGGGGAAGCTGGTTTTTTGCAAACTATTGCTGATTTTTTATTGGATGAGAAAAGGGAGAGAATTAAAAGGACTAGCTTCTGCTCTGGCGGCATTGGAAATGATTCATTTACTTAATTTAGAATCGGGATGAAGACGATGGCTGCTGACAAGTCTAAATACATTTTCGCTCTAATAATTCCTTTCAATGGAAGGAATTTAATTCTTTAATTCATACGGGGAGATAATGTATTCTAAGAGTGAGAGAGAGAGTTATTCCGAACTTTGTAATACAAGCAACAAGGGCTGTTCACAAATTACTTGCTCACATGATATTTTAACAATCGTCCGAACCAATTGATTTCTGAAAATATTCAAGCTAAAATTAAACAATTTCACAATGTTTTTTTCTTTATCCTGTTTTAAAGATAGGCGGTTGACGGTCTGACGATGATTTTGATTTTGATTGTTTTCACTTTTTTCGTAAACGATTAGGTGCGTGTTAGCTTAAATATCTCAGATCACGTAAATTTTTTATTAATCTTGCTTAACCGTGTTCCTGCTTTCCATTCAATATATAAAATCGAAATCTTTATCATTTGATAACTTTATGGTAGATAGAAAACCAATGAAATCTCGATATAAACTTGGAAAGTATCAATAATCATAGTGGATCACATTTCCAGGGTTTCGGATGTGATAATCACACTGTGATTTGTTACTGTGATTTGTGTGATAATCCCAAAAATCACAGTTGCCTTCTACTGTGATTTCTGTGATTTACTGTGATTTAATGGGATTTGTTGTGATTTGCTATAAAAACAATAGTTTAAGATGTAGTATTGGGTTTTTAATTAAAAATTTGAGTTCCTGGATTAGAAACGCTTACAATTATGATAAATTATATTCTACTTTATCGATTATTAGCGTGTTTGATAAATTACATTAAAGTAGATTAGCTTGCGCATGCGGCTTGAATAAATCACAGAAATCCCATTAAATCACAGAAATCCCATAAATCCCATAAATCACAGAAATCACAAAAATCACACCCAACACCCCTGTGATCTGTGTTTTCCGAAATTTAACATGGATGTTTTCAACTTGTGTCTAGGATTTATGGATGGTCCATGAGTACATGAGTTTGGTACTCGTATTCCAAACCAGTACATTATTTACCATACTAAGAAATATGAAAAGAGCCTTGGGAAGTACGTACGTGTAGGCCTACTTATTGCCTCCTAAAAAACTCATCATTGCTGTAAGTATATTTCCATTTTGGAAATGAGAATCCAATTTCCTTGAGAAAGTCGGTCGAATGAAATTGAAAAGGAAGTGAGTTTGAGGTAATGGAGTTTGATGGAGATTGAGAGATGACAGCCTCATGAATTCAGAATTCAAGGGGAAACTGTAGGAACGAGAAAAAAAATTGGAATTCCGTGTTGTTTCAACATCTCCAATGTGCACTAGTCACTTAGGCCCTTATTGAGTTGCAGGTGAACTATGTCTCTATCCCAAACACCAAAAGTCCCAATTGATACTCCAACAAGACACCACCACTGCCAACTCCAAATATCTCCAGGCTCACATGTCCAACTTGGCCAGAGTCTAATTAACACCTCCTCCTGGCCGTGTCAGTGGGGATGATTCATTGACAAATAGCCTGTTCATGGCTCGAGGAGTCACGTTCCTACCCGGAGGCAAGTAAGCATCTTCAAACTCTTCTCAATACTTTAAGACGAGACGGACTTATTGAGCCGACATTGGCTAGTCAACCCAAGGCAGCTTCTATTTTTCTGCACACGAAGAAAGACACAAGAGATAGCCTCAAGGAAGGTGGAGTGGACACCAAGCACGTCCACGTGTATGCACATACATCCACCTACGGCTTTCCTAATATTATCCAAGAAAGTCGGTATGGGATGAAAGTGGGGGGGCAGAAGAGAGAGAGCTCGTTTCAAAGAGATGATCCATTTCTGTAGGAAAAAGCCTTTTAGTTTCTATTAGTCAAAGACAGAGCCAATTTAGACCAAGGCTACTCACTTGTTACCACCATGGACAGCTCGGATAGGCTTAATCATGTTATATCTTTGAATGGGGAGTTGCCTTGAGTTCTGGTTTTGGGGGATATGATATGGCTCTCTTGGTCAAATCGTTTTGTGGGAACTGGACAAGGGCTGAAGGATGATTGAATCTATTGGGTTTAGTTGGCCGGAGGGGCAGGTGAGCCCTTGACCGAACCCGGGCAGTGAGATGATCCGCAACGATGAAATCTAATATCTCTATTAGATGTGTCCGATCACATCTCATGCTGTGGAGGAGATGAGAGAGGACAAAGATCCTCTTTGTAGCTGTTATAGCATTTGCAGTTCCAACCGGATTATGTCGGTCTGGTGGACTTTTTTGGTGGGTTGAGCGTTGAAATAAATTGCTTTTATTTCAAAAGGATGTATTAGGATATGAGGAAGAATTTTTTGGGGTTTAACTCTTATTTGTTTGAATATTTAAGTTACACGTGAACTATTTTTTTAATTGCAAATATTGTTGGAACTGATTTGATGGGAATTATAAAGGGTTAAAAGATTAGCAGTTAAAAAATCATACCAAAGAGTGTTAGCAACTATTTGTAAGTTAACTCATTCATTTACAAGTTCAGATGGTGATAAAGTAAATGTAATTGTAAAAGTGAGACTAAAATCGTGATCTTGTCCAGTAGAACTAAAGTTTATATTTTGACAATTCAGTTTGAGAACCATCGTTGCTTTCGTTTAAATATATTATTTTGAATTCGTTTCAAAATGTTATAAGCATATAATTAATTATAGGAGTTAGTGCGAAAAAATTACCAAGTTAAGTATTATTTCTGAAGTAGACTTAGAACAGTGAAGGTTTTTCTATTTAAAATCTGCAACGCTGGTTAGACTTGTTGTATTGTAAGAGAAACTGGGGTTTCATACCCTGTATTTTATCGACCTACCTCGAAAATTTCGTGGAACTAATATCTTGTACATTTATAAGGAATTGAGTAGCTTAAATCCAATTGCATTTCATTCGAATTCATTTCTCATCAAGGGAAAGGAAATTTGCTTTCCTTTTTCATGGAAAATCTAGTTTAACAATGCAATGCACTAGTGGATTTATTTATTTACCTTGTAAACTATTCTACTCAACTGCATAATTAATTTGTTATCCCAAAGTTTCTGTGAATATTTATATATTCCCTTCTAAGAACTTCTGTTCATAGCCAATCCTTCAAACAATATTTTGCCACAAAAATCGCAGAATCTGAATGCATCGAGTCTAACAATTTAGAAATACTTGCATCTAAATTTACCCTCTTCACAAAGTTTTAATTGTGGATAATTTAATTAAAAACTTTATCGTCAGATGCTCAAATCGTATCCACAAAAGTTTCTTCTTTCATCATTGACACTAATGCATAATATTAGTTAATTAACTTTAACCAGCAGCCCACGACCCAGTGAACTGGGTCAAGGTCTAAAGGTCAAATAAAATCTATTTGACGGTCTAACAATTTACCCAATGCACGATTTTATATCATATATGTATAGTTCATTGTTTTGTCAAATGCTAACTAACTAACTTTTCACCCTTGGTACTTCTTTTCCCTGTTGCCCCACCGAAAAGGGTCCCTGGCTTTAACAAAATAATTTCACTTCAGTAGTTTCCAAACTTGCACTAATTTTGATTTCAAAACGACGTAAAACTATGTGACATCCCAATCCTATAAATAAAACTTGCTAATGCACGTGTATGGGGAAATGTATTTCCCATTCACCCAAATCCAAACTACTATTTTCAAAATAAACTAAACACACGTAAGCCAAGAGTAAAAAATCCCTCCATAGATTTTTGCTCCATAAGGGTTAATATTAATGAGGTCTAGGTGCTCAAAGGGAGGGATGTAAATGCTGAGATAAAAGAAATGATTGATGACCTGACCATCAACACTCTCATTTACAGTAGCCCATTATGCCCTGGAAATGGATTCAACCATCACCAGTGAGCATTACATCTGTCTATCTCATACCCACACCGTTTTTATACTTGATCATCATATTATAAAAGATATGTGCAAGGCTTAGGGAAATATATATATAGCAATAATATCCTCTCTTCTTTTATAATGGGATCATTACATCCTTGTACATATGGCGGAGCTGTTTCCCCTCTCTGTTAGCACTTGTTAATGTTCTGGACGATTTACACACACTTATCTCCCCTGAACTTGATCTCTCAAATATTTCACACGCACTTTACCGTCTCATACCAGGGGAAAATCTTTCCTCCCAATACTTTGGGCATGGGACTCTAATGATGCGAAAAATTTAACTTGATAGCACTTCGTCTCAATGTCAAATGTCAAAATCAGATCTTACACCCCCAAGCATTCTACTCTGCACATGGCATGCAAAAAATATGCCGCTTTGATGGAATGATTGATGTGTTTAAGGGCGTTTATATTGCAGGCTAAGCTCGGGGTTAAGTTTGTTTGGACATATGTTCAGGGAATATCAGAAATTTATACAAGCCCCTTGTAATGAATTCAATAAGCTATTCCTGAAGCTTCCCAAACTCATTGAAGGCTGATGAGTTCTTTTCGAATTTAAAGACAAGATCAAAAATACTTGTTTCAACGTGTTGTAAAAGGTTGAGTTAAGTTTTGTCATTTGAAAGATGACAAACAAACTCGGAAGTCACCTCTTGACCCTGATAGAAACTATTAATGTTTAGCAGAAAATCCTATTACTTTGACATTCTTTGCAAACATTTGTATTTAAGTTTTAAAACTTAGCCCAAACCGTTACAGTATGGGTTTAATTATTCAAGCATAGTGCAGAGACCACAAGATTGACCTTTGGAAGGGAAATATTTTGGTTAGAGGGGAATATGAGTGAAGGACCCTTAAGGGCAGATGAGTGACAGGTTTGGGAATTAATCTTTCTTCAGGGTCAGAGATTCTTGTATTTTAATGTGATTGCATGTTTGAATAAGTTGAATGGGGACAAAGGGAAGATGTCCTTGTCAGCTTGTGACATTCATTTCATTTATTTATGCATTAATTTCCAGAAGAGACTCTCACAATCTCATTCAGCCAATTTGACTTCTCGGAAACAATGCCACTGCCACCACCAGCCACTACCAAAACCATCTATTCATACTGAGACTGAGAATAGTCGAGTTTCACTTCCGGGGATTCACACCACTGGAATACAATGCGTGTTAAGCTATTGTACCGTATTACACGGAAATAAAACGCCCTTGAACGAAAAGATCCTCCTTCTGAATTTCTCTTTCTTAATTACTACAACACCCCCTTAAAACCCCCCGATAGTCTGCGCTAAATTGGCAAATCTGTGGCCCTTTGTTCTGTAAATTCGGAAATACCCGTTTTTGAATTTACATATAAGTTTCAAAGCCCATGTAACATGCATAAGAATTTATAAAGGTCCATCCGCCCGTGTCAAAAATCGCCCTTCTTATCCGTGAATACAAACTATGAGCCTACTGAAATAAATGCCCTCCGATTTTAGACATTATAAATTCCGATAATAATAAACGCCCGGTATATTCTCCCTTCACGGACTGAGAGTCTCGTGTAAAAAATGTAAGGCCAGAGGGACTTTTCTATTCATAATGAGACAGATTTATCATCATTTTCCATCCCTTTGTTACGCAAATGGATGGAGCACAATTCAACTTGGAACTTGTGACAAGCTTATATTATATTCTACTGCTATGGAATCAGAGGATATTCTGCGGATGACTAGAGAACTAGAGATTTTGTATAATTTTCAAATTAGTAAAATTAACCTGCTCACAATGGCATAAACTGCACATTTCTCTTTGATGAATACTAAACACCATGGGCCATAAATATGAACCTGTTTACAGTTTACGTCCCTCTCTCTCCCCAATGTCCAGTCACTACTGGCTTCGTTCCTCTGGAAATATATAAATCTGACAAACAGAATAAATATGGAGGGGACCGAGTTGGAATTGGAGATGGGCAAGTCTCCTTATTTGACACATTATTTGTCCAGGCTAACTAGAAAGTTAAATATTTATTTGGGGATTAGGCAAATTGAGAACTGTGGGATGGATGATTAAGTACGGGAATTGGAGGCTGCACCTTCCAAATCAAATAGACCGAGGAGGAATGGTGGAAACTTTCAAAATTTTGAGCAAGATAATTTTGAGGCCTTGAATGTCTCATTTGGTAATCAAGTGCTTTGAAATTCATCTTGGCACACCATTGTCAACAAAAGTAGTTGAGGCGGTAAATGTCTTGGGCAAACTTAAGACTTGGAGACCCTTCCGTTTTGGGGGAGTGGACTTAATTGGGCTGAATCTATGCGGGCTTTCACGTTTACCCTTTTATTCTTAGTAAGCGCTATTGCATCTCGATCTGAGAATCAATCACACAGATCAAATGTTACGAATTATTTACAAAGTAAGGAAGGATTTATAAAACTTTGTACTTCACTCTTTGGGCTGTTGGGAAAAAATTCCCCTCATAGTAGTTTTAGTTTTACGAGCTAAGAATGCTCACTAGGCAATTCGTCATATTTTGAGGTAGATTTTTAAATTTTCCTTTAAGTAATATGGACTGAATTTTTTTAGCTGTCTGTTTTTATACTGGCTATTATAAAATAAACTGTAACCTACACCTACATGCACTGTACTTGTAGTTAGTGGAGAGAGATGGAGAAGCACTATTTAACAGAACAAGGAAATTGATATTAGGAAAACACCGGTATTGAAGTAGCTTAACTTATAGCTGTAGATTCAATATCTAAATTTTAAAACGTATAACGAGTATAGGCTTATTGAGTAGTTGCTACTTTACATTCCCATAACTAAACTAATATTTCAGTAGCTCATAATTTTATAAAAATTTTAGATCAAAACTCCATTCCAAACCCTTTGCTATATTATTCTAAGGAAATAAGCAAAGACAAATGTTTTCACTTTATAATCCGTGCAACTCCCCCCCCCCTCCAGAAAATGTAGAATAATCTAATGATCAAACGAACAAATCTCATGATAAACACTAATATTTCCATATAATCTCTGACACACACAATCCGTCCACATTACTCGGTTCCCTGATTCTGCTCCGGAAACAGCAAGGAGCTACATACAATACAAATACCACACTGATAACCCAACATTATGATCATGTCTATCCTTCCAAGTATTTGAATTCAAACCCCTTCTGCTACTATTTACCCTGAGCATTAATTCCATCTCCTTCTTTCGTCAGAGGCCAATTAGTTCTCCAACTCAGCTGGTAATATCCTCACAGTGGAACAATCACAGCTACTTCTAGTACAATGAAACATGCATAGTACTAATAATAATAAATTTATCCAACTGAAACGATGCGAAACCTTGTACTGAGATTTAAAAAAACGGTTCAAACTCACTTTGGTTATTCTGAGTGTAATCCCCTTGATTGTTCCAAGCCGACGATCCCACTTGATCTCAAAGCTTGTACATAATTGATATAAAATGCCACAAGGAAGCCAGAGAGGAGGAAGGGGTGGTTAGATCGGGGGGATTTATTTTGACCGAAATTCCCTTTGGATTTCGAACCCACCCTTGTCGGACATTATATGTTTGAGGAGAGAGTGAAATTGAATTGGATTTCATGTGTTTGCCCCCCACTGGTTCAAATCTTGCAATGTTTGCTATTAAAAGATTCAGAGTTTGCATCAAATTTCATGGCGAGTGTGGTGGAGTGGGTTTTAAAATTTCATGAAATCATCTCATCCACTCGGCTCCTCCGAGGGGGAAAATAATTCATAATAATAAAAGACTAGTCAACCGTAGATTATCAAGTAGTGCACTCCTACAGTCTACAAGTTACAAAAGTATATGACTAGAAAAGTAGATTTGTATGTAGAAACAGGTTGGAAACTTTAATGAACGATCCCCTTGTGGAAATGGAGTGTGTGGAATTTACAAGTTGTAAATGCACGAATGAATTGTCAACAAGATAAAAATTACTTTTTAAATTATACTGCCCTTATCTACCCACTCTGCCTTTCCATGCTGAGAGTTTGGGAGGCGTGCAGATTACAGGGAGATATTAACAAAGGAAAGTACCCACAAAGACTGTTTATATAGTATGGAAATGTCAGTGGAAATATGAAGCCTTTAGGGTGTGGTATCTTATTCATGTTAGAAAATGCAGAAGTAGTGACTGCAGAAGTGAAAGTAGTAGTAGAGAATCGGCTTTAGTACGGAGCGATGTAATTTTAAATTAAAATTGCTACTGTCATAGAACTGAGATTTAAAAAAAGGTTTTACTTGTATTATTAAAGCATATATGTGAATTAAATCATATTTTTTTACAAATTACTTGGAGGCGTGCGTGAATGTGCTCACGAAGTATTTTTGTACATTTAAAAGTATAGGGGGGATTCTATTTCGACAAGTACGATATGTCACCTAAACTCATCTCAATAAATTTTGTTGGGATACAGACTTTTTGTGTGTCAAGGCTATCAAATTGAGCCAATAGAACGCTGTATAGGTTTTTGGACCCAGTTTTATACAAACTAACACAAAGGGGTCAGGGAACAATGTGTAGGTCAAAAAGTAAGTTCAATTCCAGACTTTTTTTCTAAATACAAAGTCTTTGGATAGTCCTGGAATAAAGTTGCCCATCAAATTAATAGCCTTTGTCATCAAAAGATACTCCAAGGGAAGGAGGAACAATCTTTTGAATTTCAGACGGAGCTTAGTGTGGCTCTTAACTTCCAAGATTTTAAAAGCTAAAATGGAGGTGTCCGATATAAATGGAAGACCCCATGGGAAGGAAACGTCTTTATTACCCGGTCCATAGACAATTTTGAAATTAAACTTGTGCTTTAGGATTTTTTAAAACAGACTTTTCTCCCGTTTTACAGACCCCCCTCTGTTTATTTTTGAGACTTGATAGCCGAGGCTGAAAGTAGTTTTGGTGAAGATTGTTCCATTTATTTGTGGGTTATTTATTTCAGCAAAATGTCCGCCTTTGCCTTTTGACTTGACCTCAAATATATATCTGCACTACTAGTTAGTAATAATATTTCTCTATCTGTCTGAGGAAGGAGGGTATGGGACTTTCTGGTCGTAAATCTGAATTTCATTCCTTTGCTTGACACTCTGTCTGGAAACTAAGAGCTTTCTCTCGTTTCTGAAAGAAAAAACAATTACTTTCGCCCATTTGAGGTTGACCTCAAAAAATTTCTTAGTTTTTTTGCTGACTTTGGTTCAGGGTTTAAAATAGTTTTTTCCATTTTAAATTCAAGTACTTTTTTAGGATGAGATTTAAACGGTTTGAGTAATATAGTCGAACTTACTTTTATTGTGTAGACTGCTTATCTAAATATAAGGACATTGAGCTATTATGAGCTACAGGGATTTTGCCTTCTGATTGAGACTCAAGTAGCCACTGTAAAAGACATCGCTACAGTCATGGATAATTAAATTACAAATTCATTTAAAAATTCCATGAAAAACATTCTTTTTCGATAGGGATTTTTAGGATATTGACTGGAGACCACTACAGTAACAATTAAAAGTCAAAACTCCCTGCATCCCAACCTCCCTATTATTCTAAAAATATATTGACCATCTTGCAGAAACACTATCCTCCAAACTAATCGCAATTGCTTACTTAAACAATTTCATAAGAACTGGGGAGAAAAGGTTCAGTAGAAGCCATTCGCATTCTCGACCATTTGAATTTGATTCTCCTCCCTAACTTTAATTTGTGAGACGTGTGATTAATATTTTGAAATATTAATGCACCTCTGATACAACAAGTCCCGTGTTGTTCATGCTATTGAATTGAGAGCCTGGAGTAAAATTGTTGAGTCAGAGGATCTCTGAAGGAGAAAGTTAATTTGTGGTGCAGGGGAAATGATGAGATAAGCAAATATTATACACGCAGCCCTCCTTTTCCCAAATCAACATTTCCTTGACAGGAATAGGCTGTACTGCATCCCCCCCATAATCACATTCCCTCAATTCAAACAAAAATATACCCCCTATGGACAAGAAGATCATTTTACGGTTGTCCAAATGACAATGCAGTCTCTGCACTTGCATCTGCACACATTGTCTAACCTAGCCAACATATTTTTAGAATGTTCTAGCCCAAACTAGTTTTCTGTATAGTATGTGCCATTCTATGTTAGGTGCATATATCTAACACATGTTTTGTATCTTACATGAAGTGAACTTATACATATTCCATATACTTTAAATAAAGACTTTTAAGTTGCAAAATACAGTGTTTTATCTTGAATAGTCTATTAGAAATAGCAAAGTCAAGTATGAAGGCTTGATTTGACCTTATCTTATACTTATTTCTAATCCCCTAGTAATCTATTTATTCTGCCGTAAGATAAGCCCTTATTTAGCGTTTAATAACTTCAGAAGGTGAACAGTCATTTGGGATGAAGGGATGGTATTTTTACTGTCGTTAAGATTATCAGATTGAGTAGTTTAAAGATGAACTGCTGTTTTAGAGCTTGAGAATAACGCGTAAGTAAGTATAGGATGGAAAGAGCTGATTTTTTATTTCCCTGAGTTTGATTTCAAATAGTATTGGGATAAAGGATGTGAGTGAAAGTTGCTTCCGGTGCTTCTTCCCAATGTTCTAAATCACGAGTTGTGTTGTCAAGTAGAGGGAATTTTAGTTTTTGGCAAGTGGATCGAGTCGGAAATGGTAAAGCTCTCGTGTTTCATGTCTTTAGTTGTTTGTGCCACCCATGGAGACATCCCTACGAAATCCTCAGATGCAATTCCCTCTAATCTCTCTGCCTATCTAACAACTAACAAAACTAGAGATGAAACTCCCTTCCTTCTCCACTACAACTTTCTCCGTAGATTTATTCCCTCTCTACTCGGAATGCACCCCATGCACCATGCAATCCGGGTGCACTCACATCAATCCCTACCAAGGGCCATCCATGAATTACAACGATCCCCAAAGCTCTTCATTTCACTGCCCGTGTACTAACATAAGTTCCTGAACTTGTGGCAGTTCATCAGAGGTAGTGAAAACTTTACAAAAAAATAATAACCTGATCTTGATTTGTCCAAGTTGGTCACTCTATTGGTCACGGGCGTTGATCTCTCCAAAATCTCCATCATAATTAAAATTCTAAAATAGGTTAGCAATGCCAAAGTTAGTTAAGTATGGGGGATTTTTATGATAGCAACCTGAGAGTGTTGGGTCAGGGGTCAGAGTAAGTAAGCGTAGGCCATGGATGGCCCTGGGGTGGGTCATAGTAAGAAAGTGTTTGTTGTTTCTGTGAGTATTTGTATGCTGGGCACACACCCCCTCACATGATCGAGATGAATTGCACCTTCAACCACAAAGATACATTATGTACCAAGTTGAAACTTAACTCTCGAGAGTCGAGACAAGGGGCTCATTTTTTTCAAAAAAACTATTCAGAGCCAATGTGTCTATTATCTATTCTGTGTGTATTGGTTTAGTATACCCGGTCGGGCATTGAAACTATTGAAGACGATGTTCAAGAATTGTATTCAAAGAGGACACAAAAAGGCAACTTGAATCACGACGATAGTGAATACATTTTACATCTGTTTTTATTTCATGGGTGAGTCAGTGATTGCTTGCACACTATTCCAATAGTATTTTATGGTAAATTAGTTCCAAAATAATAGTGGGTAATTTTATTGGTCCAGCTTTGAACTTTTTACGAATTAAAATATACTATCTGTGGGCTAGGATAAAAATTGAACTTTTAGTAATAAAAAAAAAGAAAAAAGGACAGTCTCAACCGAACGGGACTTAATATCCCAAAAGGCTAGGGGACAAGTAATTTACTAAGGATGCCCTGGGACTTGTCACAAAAGTGGACTTTGGATTCCATGATGTGAGTAGCCTAAGAAAATTCCTTCTAATTCTTTAAACTGAAGGCATAGAAATTTAACCGATTTCTGGTTTAACTTTTCGAGCTTATTCATTCTTAATATGTTTTAGAACAAATAATACATGTATGTATAATAAACCTAAAAACCTACACCAAGCAGCTATAAAAGGCCCGTTCGTATGTACACAATTCTGATAATATCCCTCAGTCCAAACACC
>JAQFYM010000694.1:0-52603 GCA_034694785.1 Agrenia bidenticulata | reverse complement strand
ATGTCATCCAGTGACCCAGAAAATTGACATATACCCGAAACAGTCGATACTTTACTATTTCGTTGAACGGTTTATTATTATGAACAAGAATTAATTTGTGTGTGCCTAGATTTTGCAACATGTTTTTATTACTTTCAAAAGATATTGGAAAATCCCATGTTTGCAGAAAAATATGAGACGATTTTGCAACTCTTACTTTTTTTCTTCAAAGAAACTAGTTCAGAAAATCGTTTCTGTGTGCTCCAGAGAATATTTAGGCAACTACAAGTCTGGGTGACAACATTACTGAGAAAAAAAACTCTGTTTAAATATCTCCTGAGGGTGGTTTAAAATTTGTTGCTACGACATTTGAAAGCCAAGGAAGATTAGCTTATCTGTCTGTGTAGATAGCATTCGTGACCATATAATTAAATTGAGAGTTTTTTCTTTGAAACAGAACTCCTGAAAATGTATTTAACAAATAAACGAAGCTCGTCTTATTAATGTTTTCCTACTAAGGGATATGACGTGGAATTGTTTGACTATTTAAGACAAACTTGAAAGAATGCCGTGAAATTTGACATAAGATATTAAAAACTTTTAAAGATGGCTCTTTAATATCTGTAAAAAATCTGACCCATTGCCAAAATGCCTTCATAAAAATAAAAGTCGTCCTGCATTCCTCTAGCTTAAGTATTTTCTCAATTATTTAATTTATTCACATAAGCGCAGATTACCTAATTTGGCAAAAAAATTAATGTATCTCATACTACTCCTCTGGGACTAATTGCCATCCACACTGAGGAACATTCATTACATCTACTCTGGCAATTAATGACTTTGCTTAGTCCTCTAAAGGTAAAAAAAACAGGTCCCTATAATCTAGCCCCTTATAAAACGAATTTCTTATCTCTATCCTCAAAACCAGACACACACACACGTCATAGGATTCCTGTCCAATCACTGTAATCCAATTTAAAATTACAGAAAAGTTAATTATCCCAGCTGAGTGGGAACATAACCGGGCTTAATTAAATTCTTGTGAGTTCTTTAATAATTCTCAAATCTCATCTCTCCATTTACCTCATCCATTTAGAAGTCCGTCGTATTTGCATAGTCCCTCAACTCCATCCTATCGTTTAATTTATCTACGCTTTATAATTCCTAGTCGTCCGTTCAATTAATTCCATTAAAAATTTCAGTCTACGTGATCAACCATTGCCGATAGCAAAATAAACTGCGTAGCTAGCTGGGAATGACAAATCCATTTTGCACTCATAACCACCACGAGTCTAGTTTATCATTGTCAATCACGATTTTTCAAAAAGCTTATCCAAAAATTTCAAGTGCTACTTATCTAACAACACTGAATCTTTGATTTTATATACAGAATTATGAAAATATGCCAGTACTGATAATGGAGCTCTCATCTGTAGCAAAATCAAAGAGATGACTTGGACAGTTTTCTGATAACAAATCCTACGTCAAAGAAGAGGGGTGTGGATTGATGAAAGGAGACATGGGATTTGACTAATAACTCATAATTATTACAAGTGTTTAGGGCTAGGAACATAAAAGTGGGATAAATCATAAATCGGTGTTAATTGAAATCTGCAAGTTTGCTTGCGTCACTCAATATTTATTTTTTTAATGGAGGACTGATTACTTTTCATTTTACTCTACAAATTGGAAACATTGAAAATTGAGTCGTGTGTCCTTGCGCTTTAATTATACATGTAACAATCGATTAAATTAGACTGTACATTGAAGGGTCGGAGAGACTTATTAATTAGCAACAGGTTTCATACTTGTTTTGCCAGAGAGAGAGACAGAGAGATACTATTTAATAGTAGTGTACTCTAGTACTTAGCCCTTCTTTGTAGTAGTTATAATAACTAAACCAGAAAAACTTACAAAAAACAGGACTTTGCTCCTCAAATAATTTCAGTCTAATTAGTTGGTTCGTTTAGTTAGGCTAGGTTAGTTATAAATAAAAAATTTCATTTACACCAGCAGCCGCCTTGAGTTTATTTCCAAAAAAAGCGATCAAAATAATCAAAAGAAATGAAACACTCTGGAACGGATAAAACATATTATTTCTTGGCCTTCCTTCATTACCACTAATAATCATATGTAAATTATTTCCCCAACCCTTAAAACAAATACGCAGTTCTTGTCTCATTAATCAAAAGCTCTTCTTCCTTTCCGTTCAGACCGAATGATCAAGTGGTATACAAAGCAAAAGTTAAAAGAGATTCAAGGTAGTTAATTAATTCATATCGCTATCCTTCATCCAGCCCCTTCCTAGATCAGATAGAGTTCTCAGGGAATCTCATTTGCATTTCTGAAGGGAGAAAAAATTGTTCCAATGAGAGGCTTGCAGCCTATTTAGCTCGATGTAGGTTGTAAGTTATAATAGGGATGGAATACTCGTGGTAAATAATTATCAAATAGTTTGGCACAGCCATCATTGACCATACAGGTCAATCAATCATGAAATCTCAAAGTCAAGTCATCTAGATAGCTTTTGCTACGTGCATCATACACACCAACAGCCAATCTCATTGAAATGTTTATGAGGATCCGAAAGTTGTTGCATAAAACTGTACATTCAAGTGGAATGTTAGTAGCAACTTTAATTGTTTTTCTTCTGACAGGGCAATAAAATAATCACAAAAGTCTTCAAGTGTCAAGCCCCCAAGTCTCAATGTCAGCCAGGCGTTTGAGCGGATGGTCGACTCTACCGATACTTTTGCATTCAAACAAAACAAAGAGAATGCAATTCGTTACTATGCACTTTCAATTATATAAAGAGTTGGTGGTGGTATAATATCTTGAGTTATTATAGGATTTAGTGGTGAACGGTACTGGCAAATTACCAAGGCCAAAATTGATTTAAATTTAATTTATATCTGTGTAAGCTTGCATCACACAGCGGACTGACTCTTTAGGCTACAGACCTTGGCTTGTCGGGGGACGAAAGGAAGCGATCGTTTTTTTTTGGTTGTTTGTGATAGTGGCTATGATTTGGTATAGAAAACTTTTGAGGATTCTTTCATAGTGTTGCATACTTTGTTGTTACTTTTGTTTGAGCAATTGTAACTGGACTAGAGAGAGAAAAAAATTATTGTGAAGACTAAACTTGGCTGAAAGGCTAAGGAGTTAAAAAATTTAAAGACACAAGTGTCTATTCAGAGCCCTGTTACGTAGTAGTTTGGAATCGATTTTTATAGGCAATTTGTTAAGTGTCAGTATGGATTTTTCTGCTCAGAGTTTAGCAAAGACAGTATAAAAACACTTCATACCTCTTTGTGCAAACACTGGAGCCATTATAATCAATACTGTTTGGACAATATTTTCTGTTAAATTCCACTTGAAAAGTTTTTATTGCCAAGAAAAGCCCTGATAAATCTTGGAAATTGTTCTAATGAATTTAGAAAATCCCAATTCATCGCTTTTAAATCTCGAGTTATAATCATGCAGTCAAATTGTCATTAGCCTACTACTTCAAGGTGAGGCTTAAATCTTAAAATCCTTAGGAATCCCCGATTACTAATCCAAGGTGATAGAAAATAATAACCCAACTTTCTTTAAATTAGAATTGCAAGAAAACCGCTAATCCAGCAATTAAATGCATTTCTAATGCTGTAACTATTATCTACAAACTATTACCTAGCCTTAAACATAAAAGTAATTAAACTCAATTAAGCCCCCTTAAACTGTTTTAATTATTCCATTTAATTGTCTCAAGTATAAAAAAATACACTTTAATATCCTTTACATCAGCTAAAACCAGCTACCGAATTGAATTGTGTGTGGTTGTGTATGAAGTAAATATGCATTGTGCTCTATCATTTTTAACAATTACTTCTGCAATAAAAATCAAGATGAAAAAAAATCATTTTTCATATAGTAAAAGGTGTTAAAAATTTTAATGTGGCAATTAACTACCTTCCCATGCTCAAAGGTAACAAATACAAATGTACACGGAGGCTTTTCTCCTGATCGATATACTTAGAGACATATACGGAGTTTTTTCTGTTTTGCAACTGATGACATTGCAGATATGATAATAAGATTCATAATAGAAGCAAAACTGCCGTAGCTTACGATTCTATAAGAAGTCATAACACCATTGTATAATGCAATGCAGATTTAAGATTTAAATGTAATTAAACGCACATTAAGCTCAATATAGATAAAAACAAGCTGTGAACTCAAGACTTTGCAAATGTACATGATATTATGGCATGGCCAATGGCCCTGTGGGTTACTGAACACCATTCCAACATACTACTTGTACGTACCAAGTACCCGTACTACTTGGGGTACCTATATACATCTAATGAAGACACGTATAAGCTTAATCGCTCCTAGGCCTTGTGTACCTGAGACGTTTGAGTCGGCTGAGATTGAAAACTGAGAACGTGCAAATCAAATGGACAAGACAGTACAATGCCAATGGGTAAAAAAAACAATAAACAATAATACCAACATGCATATCCGATATTTTCTTAGCAATTTTTAATATGGACTGGACTCGATCACAGTGTATTGATTTTACTCACACATTGATGTAATTATTATCTTGCAAGTAATTAAGGAGCAGCCTACTAGCAACTTGATAGAGGTGTAGATAGTATTCGATGCGATTCGATTGTATAATAACACGTACCAAGCCAATCTAACACTACACACTAATAAGCACTGATAGACGGTACACAAACATGTACCTATCAACGTGACCAAGTTCTATATGCTTGTATCTAGCAAGTACTCAGTACTGACTGACTGACTTGGATAGTTCGATTGGATGAAAGGCCCTGCCACTATCCTCACCACAAATACTGCTTTGATCTGAAGGACATTCTCGAAAATTCTATGGGCTTTTGTGTGTTTGTTACCAACTATAGATGTAGGATACAAAGGTATGAATCTTGTATGAGGAATTGCATTCATTTTCTTCAAAGCTTATAAACAAGATAGGTTGGAAGCTGGATTCAAAAAAATCCTTTTGTCTACTTAGTTAACTAAGTTTGAAATACCTAATGACACTTGGATGTTTTACCTACTATTTCTGATGAATTTAATAGATTTTATTATTGTAAGGTTGCTACCTAGCAGTGTCAGCGTCACTATTGACTTGAGCCACTTAATAGCCTTAGCTGTCAGGTCTCTAAAAATCTCGAAAGTTGGGGTTTACTTTTAATTTTCATTACTGGAAAGTATCGAGGAAATTGAGTATTTGTTCAACAAAGTATTCAAAGCATATTTCCTTCACACATTATCAATAGACAGAGAGGTGACAAAATTATTCATATGAAATTAATTTTTATCGATTCAAGCATGATTTGCAAATGTCTACCAACGGAATTATAGCTCTCATTCAAAATCGATACAAACTAAACTCCAGGAAAAAAGCCCGAGTGCAAATTTAATATAAAATATCAACATTAGCAAGAACTTAAAAAACAAAAAAATAACATACAAACCCCACCACAGTATGCAGAATAATTCCAACCTTCTAAAACTTTATCCACTCTACCCAACCCCTGTGAAATGATTTTAATTTCTTTAAAAGCTTTTCCCCTGGCTTCCAGGCTATAATGAAATTCCGAATTCTCGAATTAAAAGGCCAACCTCAAAATCCAAACTTATTCAAAGCAAGCTATTTTTAAAGCAATAACTAATACCACGTATGCATACCAAAGCTATTAATAACTTCTCGAATAAAAAAAACGAAAGTAAATACAACAAAAAAACTTTTCGAAAAACAACGAACCTTTCTTAGCTGCCGAGTCCACTTTAAGAAATTTCGTTTCCTTAATCATCGTTCCGAGCTTTCTCTTTGAAAGCCCTTGAGTTCGAATAAGCACTTTTCCCTCAAGTGCTACAAAATATTTCTCCCACAAAAGTCTCAAACAAACTAGGTTCAAGTTCCCTTTTAATAATATTTGAGATGCTGTTGTAAATTCGAGTAAATCAACAGCACTTGTCTCTACTCTCTATAATTGTATGAAAAAGTGTAATTCTTCACAAAGAGGATCACGAAAAAAGTACCAGGACACTAATCTCCCAAATGCCTTTAGCAATAGTAGGGGAAAAGATTTTATTTTAGTCCTCCAGTATTCCACTCTCTAAAGAAGAGATTATATACTTAACTGCATAGAGGAGACACTACTCCAAAGTGCAGTTCTCTCTCAATTATATTTCCAAGGGATAAATTCGCAAAAGTTCAGTCCTCAGGTTGGACTGGATGTTGAGTGTTATGAAAAGTGGGATGGGATGTACAATTCAAACCTGTATGATCTAGCAGAAATAGCCCAATGTCAAAAGTACAAAGGAATTATCTCCCTTTTCCACACAACTCCCGTATCTATTCAATACAAATCTCCAGAGCTGAGCTTCGTCCAGTTTAGACTGTTGCCTATTATGTTTATGACTTGCAAAAGATTTGCAATTTATTATTCACCCGCAGCACTCGGCCCTTGTCCTCAGATTGTTAAGTTCTCTCTTCTTATCATGAATGACCGGTGTTGATACTAGTTGACCAACTATGACTGATGAACTAAATCCACTCGAGTCAATATTTTTGATTATATAGCTTTTTATTTTCCAGGGAAAACTCTTCAAAATATTTCAAACGTATTATCTTGACACTTTGCATTGATTCTCAATTATCAACTCAGTAATTGAAATGTTTCATCGGATTTTTTTTATCCCTTTGTTTACTTGACTCACTCCACTTGGAATTTTTGGGCCTTATTGTTTTGATCCCCGTCCCAGATTTATTATCAACAAATGGACTGGAAAAGTATTGATTATCCACAGGCCATTTTGACACTGGAATGTTTTTTTAGGACAAGCAGACCAAATCCACCTGTACTTTCCAACCACTCTTGTGATACTTGAGAATTAGAGTTGACTAGCAATAAGAACTGTATTTCAATGAGATAAATGAGATGCAAATTTTATTATTTTTGCAAATTGACCAATTGCTACACTTCCAACTTGGAAAAACTTTTCAATTTCTCAACCTCTTATTAGCATGTGTAAATTCTCTGATTACCTCCTGGCTAATTTGAGTAGAGCATTAAAGTCTTATTATTCTAACTAGGCTTGAGGGACACTCTGTTTGTATGTGACCCAGGGTGCCGAAAACAAAGTTGACTTCGAGTCTCTTTGGAACAAGCAATAAGAAGTTTACTATCTGACTGCCTCGACTCGACTGATTTGCTATTTGTGTGCTTGCTAGCTTGTGGTCCATCCTTTACTTTCCAGCCTGTGAATTTCAGAAGGAGCATTAGAGAGCCAAGGCAAGAAGGTAGTCGAGTCTCATTCAGCGCAGCAGCGCATGTAGCAGGTTATCTATTCCATTTACTAGATGATATGATGTTCGAGCTGGCTTGGATAGTTAGATTTTAGAATCTACTTCTACGTATCTCTCTCTCTAGCCCTATGGTTTAAAACACTGTTGAATGTTCACTTTCCTTATACAACAGTGTGTGTGTATGTGTGATGCTGAGGGGATTATAATGGTGGTGGCAGTGGTGGTGGTGATGGTGGCTTGCTTTTACCATTTCTCTCCATATGGCTTCAAATCCAGAGGAGATGGGATTCTCAGTCTAGTCTTGCCTTGTTCGGAGAGTTGGGATAATTCGGATCGCTTTTGTTATGCCATGGATCTTGGGTTTCGCGAGTCTTGTTTGTCTGCCGTTTTATTCATTCATGTTTAGGGCTACTAGGAGATGAAGGTACGGCTCTATTCCTTGAGGACGCTATTAGTACTCGGTGGAGAAATTTTCGGTATTCATGATTCGGAGAATTTTCATTTTCAGATAGAGCTTTTTTTTATTCTCTATATGTGAGCAAGTTTGTAGGGGGCCTGTAGGGTTTATATTATTATTTACAAGACTATTTTGCAAATACTGTTTTTTTGCACTAGTTCTGTCACGCTGTTATAGATTCGACTGTCATAAAAAGTGAGGTTTATGTACGTAGTAGGTTTTTATTTGGTATGGATATGAAATAGATTGTATATGAGCTACTACTAGGAATTAATATATTCCCCATCAGATCAAACATAGACAACATACGGTTTGAATCTAATGTATTTTGGGTTTGCTTGATTACAACCCACCGAGGTATATGACTTGAGACTTTAGTAGTAAGGGAAGGGAATGTAGGTTACCTGTGCGTGTCTGCAGCAGCCTAATTTCTTATAGAGTTACAGACTTACTGAATGAGCAACAGAGTGTGTTGGGTATTTTACGCTTATCAACTTGATGATAATGAAGGAATGAAAACGAATCTTCGTCTTAATATGCTTAAACTGTATAACCCTATTTCGTAGCTTGGTCTATCGTAATTGGCAGTCGTGTAAGAGTTGATGTATTTTGACGGTTTGAGATGGGCTAACCGAACCAAAACCTTACTTGTATCCTTTATCCAAGTACTAGCTTGTGTAATACATTTTTAACCCTTTGAGCTCACTGTATAGTTTTGGGCAGACTAGCTTATGTAAGAAGGTACAAGTTGAAAGTCTCTAGCCTTTGGATCGGGTAATTGCCATAATTATAGAGTAGGTATGGATATTTTGATAAAATTTTATTCATAACCTACCATAACCTCGAACCTCCAATCCAAGCGCTCCAAACGTAACTGGCTCTGAGCATTCAGATTTTTATATGTATTTTACATTGCAGACAAGAAAGATCCAGGTGTGTCATATATGCAGACAATCCTCATAATATCTTTGATTCTCTAGGCTATTCAAGTGGATAAAAATATTTTATCCTAACCAGTGCACAAATCCAAGTTTTGAAATCTATGATGATAATAAAAGATTTTGAGCATCCTACCTAACAGCCCCATTCATATTATAATGATGCTGTCTCAGAGGTACATTTCTTCACCCCAAATTACAAATTACAGAAATTAAGTTAGCGTCTTGGCCTCTTAAGAAATCCGTGTACACAAATATACAGCAGGTAGACCAGCACGGCAGCACCTCATTAAGAAGAGCGGCTTTGGGTACTAAAAAGGCCTCTTCTCTCTCGTAATGTCTCTCGTGTATCCATCGTCTATAACTGTGTGCATAAGTATATGCATTAAATGAAATCAAAAGTGAATCCATGTCGTGTTTGATATATTTCGACGAGATATTTCTTGGAGATGAGGTTAGCTATTTGTGCCTGTACCTGTGCACCCAGAACAGCATCGCATTGTATAATAAGAGCGCGGATGTAGTCCCTTGAAGATTCTAATGATTGGGGCTTCCCAGCCACAAGACTTAATTCGAAACTTCAAGCAGGTAAGTCAAATTGTTGAAAAAGCCTCGAGGAGGCTGTTGAGGGGCTCTAAGCTACAAAGGAATCTTCAATCGAAGACGTTGAGATATCCCATTCCGATATGAAACGTCTGGCTGTCTGTGAGAAACATGAAAATCCGTTCACCTCACATTTAATAACAATCCTTAGCCACAGATAAACACTGTAATACCTAGGTAAACACGGCTATAACTTATCCTTATAATTTTTTAGGGAAAAGAGTGAATCTCTTCCATCAAGAAATCAAACCTCAGACCAAACCACCTCTGTATTTCTACGAGGCTTTTGAGTACATAAAGCAGTAATGAGATTCTAGATTTTCGGCTGAAGCAAATCGAGCTTCAGCTATTGATATGTTTATACAGGCTATACACAAGTTCACTTGTTGTGTATTATCATCTCTTCTAGAAAAAATCTCTTTTAAGTTTAAATTCAATCCACAAGTCTCGAGTCCACATTTCACAAGCAGACTCTTCCGGCACAAGACATTTTACTTTGAAGAATCTGTAGACAGGGAGTACTTTTTAACAGTTTAGCTTGTAGTTTTTTAAAGGATTATTCATGGCTTCAATTTGACATCCCTCTTTACGAGGATCGAGTTTCTGTTTCTAAAGGCAGTGCATAAATCATGTGTTTCATATTGTCACCAACTTTTATGTGTCATGAATCAAGGGGGTGGGGCTAAATTAGCCCATGTTGAGCACACATGACTTTTGAACGCTACTTATTTCTTATCAGTCAAACTTTTTAATGAAAATTCCGTTTTTAAAAGGATTTTATGCTTGCACAACTTTTACAAATCTTCCACAACTTATCATTGTTTAGTGCTTGGTGTAACAGGAGATAATCACTTGTTTTGAAGGCATATATGAAATTAATTCCGTCCGTGTTTGCAAAACCGTCACTTTTTAGGACTTAATTAGGTCTAATTAAATTCTCTAAAGTGCAAGAAATAATGAGCACTTATTGAAAAGTGTGCTGAAAATTTAAATAATCATAATGGAGGTAATTAAAAAACTTATAAGGTTGATCCCCTCCAAGGTATAATTCCCATCAACCCTTGTCTAACAAATGAGCATGGTTAAATATTAATATGCATCTAATTGTGAGTATGAATTTGAGTAGAATATTTGCTCAACTATTTAAAATGGTAATGTTAACAAATTATAATTTTCAAAATCCCATTTCCAATTAACTCATAATTTTAAGAAACTTACGTCTGAAAAATATGTTTTTTAATCTCTCCTCACAATTCAATAATTCACTCAAGTGAATCCATTCCGCTTTGTTAAATTGCCCAATTACATCTCAATAAACTTCTTGAGCTCTCTTGAAACTTCCTGAAAAGCCTGAAAATAAAAACGTTAATGACCCCCCTCTAATCCAATACAATCGAGTCGAGTCGACCACCTCTAAATCATCATAAAGCTCTTTTACACTGCGTTGCACTTACTTCAATAAAAAAAATGAACATACTTGCTGTATTAATCCCAACCAGAATAATATGCATTCACAATACCATAGAGTTATTAAATATTTTATACTTTTATCTCGTCCTTATTGCTCAAACTAAGAACACGCTTTGAAAAAGAAGGAAGTACACAAGAGAACTCATTCATGGGTAAGAATCACATTTGGTACTTTCGATTTCTACGTATCTCAACCCAAATGTTTGATGCTACACTTTTACTATCTGTAACTGAGAACCCTTGGAGTCAAAAGTAATTCTTGTCTTTTAAAAGAGAGTTATAGATTTGACCTTTAAAAATAATGGATTTTATTTTATATCCCTTGATAATCTCTAAAACATCAAAACCAAACCAATCCAATCAATCCACAATATTTTTCATTCCCCTTACCGAGCTGGAATCAAAGAGTCATTCAGGAAGCTAATTACTGTCTGTTTGGCTGAATTAAAAAAATATTCGAATCTAACTATTTTTTAAATTATATTCTCAAGTGCAAGATGAAAGAAATAATTAAAGGGGAAACGTGTGATATACCCAAGGCGTGTGTTTATGATACCAGAATTAATTTATTTACTCTGGATTATGAAGCTATTGTAAAAAAAATCAATTCAATCTCCACTCACGTCACTCCTCGTCTTGAACACATGTCAATTTTATTTCTGTGTCTACACAGTCTCATGCTTGTACCAGTGTACACGGTTGCCCTTCCTTCATTAAGTCAAGGTAAGGTAAACTGACGGTGTGTCAGGAAACTTGGAGATAGTGCTAGACAATCTTGGATTCTACAGAGCCAAGCTATTAAACTATCGTAGGCGTAGAGGACTTTATAATTGGACTGTTATTGTAAGGAACTCAGGTGAATTTCTGGCGAAATACTATAAGCTCACAAAAGCCACCTCTTTCTATCAGTAGTAAAATAAAAACAACAAGTAAACTTAGTATCATAAATATTCTACTGTTATTCTACAGGGCTAGGCAATGTAGACTGGAAATAGATCCGCAAAGCCCAACAGTCAATGTTAAATCAATAAATTTGTCTCAAAACCTCTTCCTTTTTGCACTTGTAAATTCCTCACGAGCTCAACCACTTCATGCGAGTCTTTAGAATTAGATAGAAGAATAATTTAAAAACCACGAGATACTACTGACATTATTTTTTTCCCTTGGGTTTTGGACATGCAAGGGAATGGAATTGCAAAAAAGGATAAGAATCTACGTAGATAATAGCCTTCCCTGTGGCTTTTATATAGGATAGAGAATACAAATCATTGACTGGATATCTTTTTTAATTGGTTTCGTATTGTATAGTAGGTAGTAAAATCGATACATTCCAGACTTCCATAGTCCAAAGTACCTGCAGTTCTAATCACAATGATCATAACATCCGCATCAGCCTCATTACACCTCAGAGTCTCAAGTCAATGAGGTAAATGGATTTTTCTACGAATTGAATGTATTTTTTAACTGTTTTTTTTGTCAGTCTCCCTCCAGAGGCTGAACGTAGCTTAATGAGCATGTATGAATGAGGGGATTGAAATGCGGATTTGGTTTACGATCGTTTTGAGTCAATGAAGAAATTCAGGGTCTTGTATCTCGAACCTACATCCTCTTGAGGTAAACATGCAGGCGGATTGTTTATGTAATCGATCACTCTTTAAACAGATTCAATGTTTTTCCTCAATTCTTGGGATGACCAAACGGCAATCGTATACAGGAAATTGCATTAAAATTTCATCAAACTAAAAGCAATGCCTCGGGACTTTTTTTATGATGCTGCGGAGATAAATCATAAACGTGAGGAATTGTTATCCTAAGATTAATGGAAACTGCAGGGTTTTAAAAAAAACAATGCAAAACTTAAGTTGGTGCAGACTTTGGATGCAACGCATTAACCCATTCTAGTGCAAACGACTTCCCTCGAATTCAACCCACTTTTATTTCTTATCCTCTCCATCAATTACTCTAATCGATTTTGGGTCCTGAAGATACAAGATTTCAAAGTGAGAAAACGTGACAAGTCACCTGCTCCCTGCCTTCGAAATCGAAACCTGCTAATAAACGACAAACGAAGTTCCTACTTTAATCCAGTCCATTGGGATTGTACTAAAAGCCCACAACAAATACAACCCTTCTGTTCACGCTCCTAATAAATGTTGTCAATTGACAAGGACACGTTACAGAGGAGAAAAATATCTACAAAAATAAATACGTGTTTCTACTCCCTAGTGACCTCCGACCTTGAGTCACCCTTCTCCTTTGCTGTACAGTGTCGCAGTTGCATTTTCAGCTACCCTCTAAAATTTCAGGGTGATCGAGATTTATAAAATCTCTAGACTCAACATATTAAGTGAACCCTTTCTGGTTGGAAACACCTTCCCTTTTTCCCAAGGATTTATGGCTGATACCCGTAAGAAATAAATAATAATCCCGCAGAGCGTACATGATAAAGCCCACACTTGCCTCCGCCAACAGGCCCATCAGTTTCCCTTTCAATTTCCAATACTTCTGACCTTCAGTGTCACAATCACAAACTTGTATTATTCTGTGGAGGAACGTGAGCTCTAATCCAATAGCTAGGAGCTACATAGGAGCTGGAAACTAAAACTTGATTAAGCTCAAACTGTCAGGCTATCCTCCTCTAGCAGTGTCCATCATCTATCATCAGAGCTACAAGGTACATTAAATTAAAGATAAGCCCACGAATATATGGGACACATATGAAATTCACTTTCTACATTCTAGTCCTGTTACTTCCACAGGCGAAACACAAAACCCTAGAGGCCTAGCGTCCTTGTCAATATTGACTCTTGTCGATTCCTGTACCTTAATGCTCTTTCCAGAATAAACTTTGAGAGTGGAGACTTGGTGACAGTTGAGGATCATCTTTGTGTCTACTAGACTCTGGTAGGGAGTACTGAAGCCCGGCTTGGATGAGAATTTTTAGAGATGTTATTTGTCAAGTAAAAGTAAAAGTAAACCTGGTGGATCTGGTTTTGGTTTTTACACAGGTCTGATGCTAATAGCTTAGAAAGGTTGCTATTGGGCATGGGATCCAATAATACAGATATAATATAATTGGTATGTGTTGTGCCATCAGGTGGATCACAATCTAGCAAGTCATAGGAGTAAACGACTTCTAGTGCAGTTTCAATAAGTCTCTCTCACCTAATATTTATTATCTGTCTCAAGGTTGACCTTCCCATTTTCTTTGTAATTGTAATCACAAAAATAAACTAGCTAAAACTTTACAGTGGCATCAGTACCGAATAAAGCATTATGCACTGCTTATCCAGTAACAAATGTACCTAAAAGTAATGAGTTTGATAAGAGCAGGTCCACTCTACTTTGTGATAGCATTCAGTGCATTCACCAATACCAATCTGGGTAGAAAAGCTTCAAATGCATTTTAAAATCTGTAAAGCAAGCACAAAGGCAGAATGGAAATAACTTATTATACGAACCTTTATGACAAAAATACCGGTTGGTCTCCGTGTATTTTTCTGTTTACGTAAACTCGGGACAACTTCCAGTCTTGCGTTTAGGGACTCCAAAAGTATCAACACAGATCGGTTGTTGTTTACAAAAAAATTCGGTAACAAGTCCAGTCCCTTGGCTTAAGGATACATCAAACAGAAAAGATAATCGTAGGAACCTGCTGTCCTTCTTTTGTTGCCTCGGGTCTATTTTTGCTTCGCTTACTCTTGCTACTCTTTTTCAAAAGGGATCGACTTTGTATTTCTGGATGAGGACGTCCTTTGATTGTAAAGTCTGAAATGGAGAAAACAGAGGGGAAAATAAAAGTACAGTTTCACATAACAACAAGACTAGGTCCATAAAATATTTAATACAACACACACATCATAACTTTTAAAAACCTTCGCTATCGCTGGTTATTTATACAAAAAATCTTGTGAATTATTGCATCGTAAAGTATGGTAAAATATATTGCCCTGTTTAGTACAGGACGGATGATGGATCTTGCTCTACACTGGCTGATTCGGGCATGAATAGTCGGGTGCTACTATCCAAACTAAAACCGTGTACGAAAGTATGAAACGCATAATAATTTATAAGCATCCTACATCCTTCTCCTACAACAACTTGGAACACGAACTTGAGGAACAGGTAGGTCGGACGTATTTTGAAAAAATAAGATCCGACGGATTTCCCCAAAAGTTAAATTTATTACAGAGCAGAGTGTCTCGGCTATATGTCTGGAGTAGTAGACTCTCTACCTCGGTATAAACCTTCCATGAGATTATTTATGTAGTTCCTTTCACAATGGATTATATATTATCCTTAAAAAACTTTTAAACTTTTAAAAGTATTTTTTTACAAGGGATTTTCTTCCCGGATTATCTAGTTTGTTCTGCTTTTAGGTAGAGTATACAAGAATTGTATTTTTAAGGGACTTTTTCAAAAATAGATTTGAGTAAAAATGGTTTTAAAAAGTTAGCAGGTAGTAATAGTAGAAGTAGTAGTAGTGGTTCCCATAAAAAGTTGGAATTGGGTATTTTTCCTTTATCTAGGTCATTGTACTGCACTGCGACATTATATTGTTATTGTTACCATTTCAAAACCATAAGTAGATCTTGAGGATCTGAGAAAGAAATGTTGGGGAAAATTTTGAGCTTTGTGTTTTCCAAGGATGTAGAATAATAGTCTTTTGAAATAATGATTGAAGAATCCTCAACAGATTCCTTTTGTGCTTTTGGATATGGCAATCATTTCTTACTCTTCAAGAGCAGACTGGATGGTCGAAACTGGAGCAGCTTTTCTCTAAAACCGATTTTACCGATGCCCGGTATTTTCTCTTTGGTTCTGATGAGGATGAGTAGGAACTAAAGATACTATGTATGTACTATGCAGTATAATTTTAGCACAGCTTTTGAGAATAGCTGCAATAAAAAAATGTAATGCTTATTACATGCTATAAAATGGCCCCGAATTTTCTAGTCCTAGTCCAGCCTTGCAGTTTTTCCGATTCCTGATTTTGGGATTACGAAACTTTTTTTATATCGGGATGATCAGGTTAAAACCAAAAAATCGATGGGAAGAAGCATATTCAGGCGGATATTAAAGTGACCACCGACCTACGTAGATTTGCAAATTGAACTTTGCAGCTTGTTTACGGAAGTACGCTGTACCCAGTAATATTTAGTGCCAATCAGTAGACTCGTTCCTGTTTTCCTCCCTTTAAAGGCATTAAATTCCCATCAGCACCTTCCCTCAGATTAGCACTGAAAACTACAGCAGCAGCAAAATAGCGAGGAATATAAAAACAGTCCAATTCCCTGCCATATGGACTGAACTAATCAAAAACTCATTAGCAGACTCAGATACACACCAGGGACATAGGAAATGGAGACTCGGGCTTTTAGGTAAATAAATTGATCTAGTTCTGCTTGAGCTAAGAATCGTAAAGATATTTGGTTTTATTTCCAGCCTACAATTTGCAATACAATCAACATTCCCTAACTACCTTTTACTATTTACGACCTCTTGGTCTCAATCTCCAATCCTTGTCTATCTCGGAAGGAAGGAAATCTCATTAAGTTTGTCTCTCATCCAAAACTAACCTGTCTCAGTATTATATCACCAGCAGCTCTCCCAATTTCAAACTACATCCTATAATGTACGTGCTATTCAATGAATTTAAGGATACTCAGATGCATACATTTACCCAATTTGTAAAAGGGATGATTTCGCACGGCAGTTAAGGAAGACTGAAATAGAAAGTGGAGAATCATAGAGAAATGGCTTAAATTTCGAAAATTAGCTTCACTCTATTTTGGAGTTCAACTCCTTGATTTGGCCTATCATGCCACTGCCACATGGACTAAAGGCTTTTAATCTTGTAAAATCGTAGTAAACAGAATGGGACAGCTGGGATGGAAATATCTGGATGATTGGAGTGACAATGTTCATATTCAGAGATGTCAAATTCAATCGGCTTTATCACCAACTGTCTGAGAGATAATTGTTTACCATTTCTACAAGTTTATGAGAGTACTGGTTTTAGTCTTTTGGATTTCAACTACTAAACAAACTTAGGATGTAATTAATATATGCATTGGAATGAGATTGCGAAAACGTCTATTTAGGGAACTACACTGACAATTATGCAGGATTTGAAAACAACTCCTCAGAGTGATGATTTCGTAATCTTGACTCACAGTGAGACAAAAGATAAATGGGGATTGAAAGTGAAATGAATTAAGGATGAGATGATATTAAGAAACCAGGGAAAAAATGTCCACCTATCTACTAACCATCACGACCGAAATTCTATGGCTTATTTTTACATCAACTCACACCGATGTGTATTTGTATCCGCATTAATTCTAATTGTTTTAAAAGTTAAAAGAGGAACAAAAAAAAGTACGTGAACTCCCAAACGCAAAACTCCCTTTAAGTTAGCAAATACGGAAGAAGTGTGTTAAACTCTTTGATAGTTTCTCATACCTTGATAGGTTGCCAGAAATGGCCATTACCGCTCTAGTTGTTTCAGTCAACAAAAAAATTGTAATCCTAGCAGCAAGTAGCATTGACGAACGCGACAAACTCAAACACATTTTGAATGCCTATAAATAAATACGTGTGCAAGTTTTTAGTAGAAACGTAAGTGCAGTGTGTAGTCCATAGACCGGCATTAGCTTCCCTTTAAAAGTCATCCCAGAGAATCAAAAAATAAGTTTAAAATTGCGTAGCGTAAGTTGCATATTCAAGATTGCATATTGAATTACCAAAGGTTTTTTCTTAGCTTTTGCATAAAAAAAAGTCAATTGAGAATTTGGACTTGGCACGAATCTCCAGTTTCTGTAGTCACTAACGTTGTATCAGCTAAGACTCTGAGATGATAAACTGATTTGCATGATAAAGGACAAGACAAGAGACTTGCGATTTTTTAGGGTTCTGTGATTGCCAGATTTGCCACGGTTCAAGGAATACGCGTTTCTGTGTGATGATTACTGATTAGCTGAGAGATGTAGTTGTAATAAGTGGGGGATTTTTTTCTTTAGGACTCCAATTACTGAAATATGTTATGAATATTATGATGGTGGATGTTTGAGGTAAAAATTAGTAATTTCATTAGTGTTGACTGATTGTGAATTTTGAGTGCTATTAGGAGTATTGGCCAGATTTCCTTGGAATCTTATGGAGGTGACTTAATTGGTCGGTGTCACAGATATGTCTCTTTGTTTTTGTGGTTGGGAATTTGTAGGACTGAGCCGCAACACTTTGAAGCATCGATATTTGCATAAATGAAAATGGGGATAATTTTTTTGGTATCTGTTTTTGGCTGAGATTTGTAATAGGGGAATGTAATAGGGATTGGATTGTGACAAACCACTTTTTTTTTGTCACAGTTACATAGCAGATTAGGTAATATTTTTGTGATTTTGAAAGTCTATTAAAGTATCAAGTTCTTAAAATATATAAAGTTTCTATATTTAATGTCGCATTGTTTTGGGTATTAAGATTTATTACTACACCAAGCTCATTAGCTAATCCATCTTGAGCTTGTAGTATAAATAAGACACACTACCATCGTATTCAAATAAATTGCGAAACTTTTCTGAGAAGATTATTTTCCCAATCCAAAATCAAATACCAATAGAAAATAAATTTCAATAAAACTTTCCTTTACAAAATCAATCCCTTAAAAAGTACGAAAATTTCTAAACCAAATCCCACGATCTCATTCATAGAATTATCCACATCTCTCCAACAACTATTGAATCCTTCCAGTAATCCATATTTTCTTTTATTCAACTTCCTATCATTCTTCTCACATTTCCTACCCAAAATAACGCTGGCCGCTTCTTCCCAACCACAACTGATAAAAAAACAATCAATGGGAATTACACGCGAATCTGAATATATCACAAAAGCCTTCTCAATCCTCCTCTCTCAATCCTTTGTGATCAAAAGGACAATCATCATCAGAGGAAAGTGCAATGTGCATTAGCACGTTTGAAAAGCATTAGAGAATCCGGGTCCCCATTTGTGGAAGAGATGACTTGAAATGCATTGTCTTACATTCGATTAGAGTTGGGCCAATAAAAGTGAATTAGGGATGCACGAGGATCAGTATGGACGCTGCATATGGGACATAACAGTCAATTAAGTTTAAACAACTCCACTTTTACTTTCATCTTCACTCGGCCATTAAATTACAGTCAAAAGACACCTACTACCAACTTTAAAACCATATAGAGAGGGATGAGCCATTATGAATTGCTAAAGTGGTAGCTTATTCTTGAGTCATAAAAAACGTTCATTTGTTTTAAAAGTGCCTTGAGCCTTGAAGTACTTGAAGGTTTTGAAGAAGAATCAAAAATTAAGATTCTTTATACACTTTACTGTATGAGTTTCATTGATTTCAGTCACATCACGGCCTTACAAATTCATAATAGAATTTTTAAAGGCCCAAGAGAGTGGTTTCATTGTTCCCTGTTGAACTTTGAATAAGCTGGAATGTGAGTGTGATTTCTCTAATAACTGTAATGGGAAGGGTTCAGGGGCTTCTTTAAAAGCTTCAGCAGTTTAGGCTATTAGACAGTCCAATGTCTAACATGAGTAAAATGCTGCTTAATCGTCAGTATTAGAAAGATTGTAACAAGACAGAGTTGTTTGTATCATTCAGGACGAGTTAGAGGAGGACATATCCGTCAAGAGTTTCCTTGTCTCAGCTTTTAAAATGCTTAATTGGCTTGAGGTTTCCTAAATGCTAAAGCCATTGAAAGGGAAAGGAGATTTTGATTTTAGATCATGAAGCCTCATCATGTTCAACAAGCTTTGAATGAACTCTTTGCAAACTGGGATGAGCACGTTCTTTCTAATCAAGTCAACAACATGTCTATCAAAAACATGGTTATATTTATTACAAGACCTCTCCTAATAGCTTACGTTACCTACCACATCTCAACTCAGTTAACTCGAAACAATTAATTCTTGCATCAGAACTACAATTTTTAAAAGCTCTAATCTTGAAGAGCACATATATTTTTATATTTATTTGATATTAAAAAAATGATGAAACAATTCTCAAAACTTTCGCTATAAACTTCATTGCACTACTTGACAATAACTCTGTGCTTATCAGATGTTATAAAACTTAATTCACATAACATCTCTCAACAGAGTTACTATCACTATATAAAATATGATACAATCCACCCAGTAGTTTTGGGAATGAATGCGAGTGCAATATGCAAATAAGTCTCTCATTAAAGCTCAATAAAGTCAAACAAGAGCCATATAAGGCTCATCATCAAACTCATCAAGGGATATGCAGTGACTAAAGAGCCAATGGTTCTCATCAATCTAATCACATCATCGCAGTCCGTTTATTTAGATAAGCAAGAGGACGTTTGCTCTCCTGACTTATTACATATGGCCTGTGTACTGTGCAGAAAATTAATTCGTGATTCAGAACCTATGAACCCTGAAAGGATTTCGTCTCAAATGTCCCTTGTGTACTCGTGGTGGTGTAGGACATGCCTTTCAGTGTCAGTCAAGTACTCGAAGATATAATTCCTAGCTTGTAGAATGGGAACACACTTAACCTCGGACAGTGTTTAATGAGATGATTGTTTTATATACAAATTTGCATATTGCAATCAGAAATTTTGTCAGATGTGGGTCAATTGCTTGCACATAAAGAGCGAAATATATTGTTTGTTTATTAATATAACTTTTAGACAGATGTGAGGGGCTTGCCAAATTATGTCATTTTATTCTCGATCTCGTCGGGAGACTCGAGACTACGTAGGCGGTAGGGACTGCAATGTTTTCTTTGGAATTGTGTCTAGGTATGTCTAGATAATTTGGCAATAAAAATTGAATACAGAAATTAAAGTGATTATAGATATAACGAGTGGATTGGACATTCATTGCATTTTTGGGTTGTCATTGATTTTCAGCTTGTAGCATAATATTTTCCAAATTAAAATAATGAAATGTGCTAGTTTGATGGATTGAAATGATTTTGAAGATGTATATTATTTGTTAGTGATAAAGGTCAAGCAACCCATAAAATAAAATGTAATCACTACCATTCGAAATAACCGAGTGTAGAACAAAGGCTGTTAAACACTTTGAAGTAATTATGAGTAAGTAGACGATGCAATAATTTTGTTTGGAATGAAATCTTTGATTTCAAATATAGAGTTTATGATCCAAGCAAACTGTTGACTCTGATATTGATTTAGTAGGGAACAAGGCCTACATTTATTTTCAAACTAGGGCAACCAACCAATAAAATATTTTCTAATTTATTAAACCCCAAAGATGCATGATGAAAAAATTGCATATGAGAGAACATCCTTATGCTGTGCACAACCTACGTTTTGCATTCTCATCAATCCCGTTATCAAACTCACGACCCAATCTGTCCCAAAAAAACAAATAGAGTTAGTTCATCTACAATATGCTAATGTGTTATACACATACAATATTTTTTTATGGTTTAATACAACATGAAACAAATCCAGATTTCCATTTCAATCTTTTCCCCTTCTTTTAAAGGGCTAATGAAAGGGAACTCTTGTTTCGAGTTGATTACGTGTGATACGAGCATGATGAAGTATATGTCAGTTTCTTTTAATTTCCACAGCCCAAATTAATGCAAATTATTTCGTTTGGGAGCGAAGGCTGTGCTGAATCCAATGGGGTACAATAAGTTAAAGTAAAATAACTTCATTATAAATTATATACATTTAAATGGTAAGTGCACACAAGAAATACATGTGTGTCTTCAGTCTACGATCTTAAAAGCCTTGGAATCATAGCCTATTTCACCTTAATTTTTCATCAGTAAGGCAAATACCAAATTCGTGTGTATTGCGGGTGAAAGTTTCTAAAATATTTAATGGCTTCCACCTCCTCAAGACATAACTAACCTGTCTGAGGTAATGGTACCAAGTTCAAGCCTTTACAAGTCTATGAAGGAGATTTAGTTCCACTTATAACAAACCACCAAATGACCATGGAAATACATGGGTCAAGCCTTACATAACATAATAGGGGAGCGATTGATCAAAGTAAATTTAATTTGTAACTAGGCCGTCATATAGTTAGTCATTCGGATAACTTTTCGTGCTTGATTTCAGCGACAGGGTGGACTTTATAATTAAATACCAAAGGTAAAGGTGACAACTGCTGTAGATTTAATTACAACCTGGTTTCGTTGTACTTGACAAGCCCAGTATCGCTTGGTTTTCAATTTCCCATAATCTTGTTTCTCGTTGAATAGCGTTCGAAGAATGGGGCAACTTTTGAAAGGCACCATTGAGAGTCCATGTTCTTTGGTCGGCCTTCCTAGTATGTTTTTGTAATTTAAGTAAATGATCAATTCCGTCAAATTAGCTTCTCATGACTAATTTCGCATTGGGAATGGTGCCAAAATAACTTATATCATATATTTTGATATCACACTGAGCTTTTATAGATTACATTGTGGAGAAATCTCAAGAACATTAGTGCATCTGCATGTCATAATGCATACTTGTTTAAACACCCAGACTCTACAAGTAATCGATGCAACGGAGCCAAGTGGTTTCTACATGGATTCTTAAAACTTGCTAAACACAGATAATAAACAGCAGTTTGATGGTAATGAAGCGAAGTTGTTCAGAAAGTACGTGTAGCTGGTGTAATTTGCCGAGCCAGAAGGACACTCGGCATTTAAAACACAAGTAAGGGCCACGTCTTGACACATTAACATAGTTAGTGGCTTGGCTACAATTGTCAATCGTTGGCTCTAGTGTGTAGTTGACACTTTAATGGACATGCAAATCATTGGCTCAAGATGATCTAGGTAATATTATACTTGGATAGTAGTAGTCTCAAGGAAGTCAACAATTGCAAGGAAGTACACTTACTGCCACACTTGATGGAACGGTTCCCCCCTCTCTCCTCTTTTCTACCTTGCATCAAATAAGTCTGCAGTGTAAACGGAGCTTTTGACCATTAATAAAGATGAAGAACCCTCTTGCTACTTATACGACCGACATTAAAAAGCTAATTGCCTCCACTCTTGTATTCCATACGCAGAGGAGGACTAATAGAGATACGAAAAGCTTGTTGACTCTAGTTGTAAATCTAAATTAGTCTTCTCCCACAAGACCGATCATTCCAAATAGCCCTTCAGAGGGGTTATTAATTAAATTTAATCCAACCACACCACTCCAAAGCTAGTTTAGCAGCTTTAAGTAAATGTTTATATATTTTAGCCCCCACGTTTACGCAAGTTGATAAAACCTCGGGTATCATTCTCGATTAGTACCGCTACTATCGCTCTAGAAGTATGGTAGTAAAAAGGAAAACATAAAGACGCTGACATTGATAGCACATGTTAACAGTACAGCACAATATGTACAAGAAATACAGAAGGGAACGAGATGCCCGTCTTGGTTAAAATAAATTCTAGCTATAGTAGAGTGTCTCATGACAGAGAATTCGTTTTGAAGCTCCCTAAACATCCTTGATTCACATCACGGATCCGCTTTCCTTCAAATGACCTTTTTTATTGATCTCTTTTATTGCATGGTTGGCTGTATTTTGGTACATTGGAAATGGAGTACACATAATAATATATTCGTTGGAATGCATACTATTAAACAATTGTGTGTATAGTATGTAGAAAAATATTATTCCATGCATAGCCCCCCCCCCCGTTCCCCTCTTCCAGCTGGAACTAATTCAATTGTGAATGAAGAACTAGAAAGACAAGAAGCAATACTAGCACAGCAAAAAAATTTATGACCCTTGTCGTTTGGTGTAATTCGCACTTTTCTACGATTTTATTCAATCTAGAAGTTATGTGTGTGTGTTGAATCATTTTTTGCTTGCCTTGTTACAAAAAACTTGACTAACACTATGGTGTACAAATCCATTTAGCAAACTTTGTATAATTGTGTTATTTCATTTTGTATTACAAGAGGCTAGCTAGAAGCCAGCCAGGGGTGACAATGCCAATGTCACCAAAAATGGTTTCAACATGTAAGCACACCCTGTTACTAGACGGACACAAATAGTTTGCATGTCATTTCGACCTTACCTGTGACCAATAAACATAGTTTCATATTGTATTGCAGTTTCATGTCGAATAGCATTGCAATACCTCAGTGTCATATTACATGCCATATTTTGCTTGCTGAATTTCGAAATTGTATTAAAAATCGATCGGATGATTTGACATTACTAATGAAAAGTTTTATGAGAGTCGGACCTCCGGTTATATCCCTGTGTACCGGATCTTGTTATCAAGGATTTTATATTATTGACCCCAACTCGTATGCCCAGCCCAGGGAGAATGATTTTTGTTTTTTTTAAATAATATATACGAGTATTTGTATTACAGATAGTCAGGGAATGAGAGTGAAGGTTAATCTCTGTATAGTAATGATAATGCACTGTCATGAATTAGTTGTCAAAACTTGACAAAGTTGAGATATTGGGAAGGGTTTCCATACGTTATTATTTTTTAGAGTTTGTAAATATGCCATGTAAATTATAACAAAGGGATAGGATTGACGTATGTAGATTAGTTGTTGTTGGATCTGGATGTTCATCGTGATCAGGTTAATCTCTTAATATATAGAATTGATACCAAAAAGCTTTGTGTATGGTGTCATGGTGTGTTGTGATGTGCCTCGTTATATAATAAGGGTGAACCAGCAGTTGGAGCAAATTTAGAAATGAATGTGGTTTGCCTTTGAATAGAAACAAGTGGAGAGTTATTGTGTCTTTTTTATGCAAATTTTAGTTGCTAAGTAGGTAGTATGAATAAGTTTAGGTGGTTGGCTCAAGAACGAAGAGCATCGGAGTGGTCCATGGTGTTGAATTTTTTTTGGTAGTGGTGGATGTGAACGGTCCACACCCATCTCAGAGTCCTTCATGGACAGGTGGACTGAGCTTTTAGTAATAGCATTGGCTCATGTATATTACACGTATTTATTGGGTTTGATAATTTTAAAATTATCTCTCTATCTTCAAAGGCAAAATATGATTTAAGAGTTTTACAGCCAACACCTTGCAATTATTTTATTTGATTGGCCATCTACAAAAGCCATGTGCATTTATTTTCTGTAACATTTTGAATCTCGAATTCCCATTTTCAAAAAAGTTTCAAATGAGACGTTACAAGAAGTGCGTTTATCTCAACTTAATTAAATGAAAAAAATTTGCCTTTCAAACCGTTAGAGTATGACCCAAGCCTTGTCTGAAAATTTTTTTGTTATTATTTTATCAAGTGGAACCAGTTATGATGCTTTAGTATTTTTTTTATGTGTAGGCAGAAACTACTAAGCACTTGGGCTGCATAGTAAATCGTTTATCTGATTCACTTGCTCTAGCCTACTCCCGTTTAGGCTTCATTTAATTTACATATTAAGTAAAATCGATTTCCCCCAATTCTTCTTCAACCGCTACCTACCACCACTAGCAAAGGAATATTTGATATTGCAATGTCATACTTGGTGTAATAGTTTCAAGACAAGACAATTTAACTCGAGAACGAAAGCCTAAAGCCCAAAAGCCAACAACACTCTTACCCGAGCAGAATAGACAATATTTAAGCGTTATTGATCCAGACACTTTTCTTTTAAAAATTCTGACAAGGCAAATCCAATTGGGTGAACAAAGTATCGATTAAAAGTCCCTCAACTACTGAACTCTTCTACAACTATATTATCAAGTTTTTTTGACATTTTATTCCTCAGCATTTACTCTGAAAGTTCATAAGATATTAAATTCTATCATTTCTAATCCGTAAGTAAGTCAATAGTTCTTATGAAATTTAGCTACAAAGTTGACAGTGAAATCAAACTTTGATATACAAATTGCATTTATTCTGAGCAACAGCCCATGCAAATTACACAATCCGGCTGCACTAAAAAAATCTTGGACAGATGATATTAATAACATTATTAGCATTGATGACAAGGTGTGGTTGCAGGCTTGCAGGGTCGCATGTATCTTGGCCAGAGTTCAAGAGCATCGAATTGGGATGAAAAAAATATGCACATTAAAATAGTCAGTTAAGATTAGTGCCGTAATTTTAGATGGAAAATTTCTATGGGATATAACTTATGATAGTGTACATTGAACATGACTCTGTAATCATTAGGCTTGGCTTTTGGTACAATAATATGGATTCCAGATCTCTGCTAGACCATTGCAAGCTTGTAAGCCTAAAAGAGTTAGAGTCGTAGAGAGGTGGTGATTAATGAAGGATAAAAAATAGTTCCACTTCCACTTGATCCAATACCCTAGGAAGACCATTCCGTCTTTTATATGGATCGTCTATAGAGTAGTTGCAGCCTATTTCGTACGATCTGTAGTCTGGGTAGTTATAGCTATGTGTGCATATAACGGACTAGAGGTTTGAGAATCGCAGTGGAACATTGAGCATTTAGCATTGAACATGCAGAAGGCAGGAGTGATCCAGAAGACACATCGGGTCATAAATCTACTCGAGGGCCTTCAAGAACAAATTCACACAATCAAACTAGATTCTACGTTTAGAAACTGCAGTACCAGAAAGGGAGCATCCATCTATTTGGTATTTGCGAATTATTTAGCTCAACGAAAATATTAGGATTTGGAAATGGGATTAAAAATTTAGGCTGTAACGAGTGGAGGAGCTCGTGTAACCAGTCTCAATTTTATTGATACTATTCTGTAGTCTGCGCCAATTGCCAAGATTAAATTGATCTTGTCATCAGCCCCTGGTCTATTACAAGGGGCTGTGACTTCATGACGCTGTCGTTCGATGTTTTGAAGCTCCGGGAGCCGGAAGTGTCGCATTTCGAATTTTGAATGTCAAACTGTTTATGGTTTTTACTGTATTTAACCTCTTGAGAAACACTTGTCAAGCTTTTCAGAGTCGGCTTGGGATGGACTTGGCATAATTGCATGTTGGAGAGACACTAGATCACATTATTCATTCATAATATGTAAATAAGTTATGTATCCATCTACTACTATAAAAATATATTCATATGCCTATCTATGCAATAAAGTTCAAGTTCCCAAGTGTGATATCGTTAAAAAAATCCTAATCTCATACAGTATGACCATACAACCATACGGTAAGAATTGTACATGACAGATTCTACTAACTATATAGTGTGATACTATTATACAAGTCCAACCACTATCTTGCCAAGCTATTTCCCACTCCTGCCATTTATAGAAAGATAAGGACAGGAGATGATGGGCCACCTAGCAAAAAAAGCTGGGGTATAGAAAATCACAATGTTGTAACTAAATCGTGATGAGAATCCCTCCCCAAGTCTATTGAATTCAACTGCTCACATAGAACGGAAGGATAAGATGCTAACAATGAGAAGAAAGTGACTGACACTGACATACTGACTGATGTTTTATCAAATAGAACCTAAGCTTTTTCACGGCTTCCAACACAGCAGATAAGATGATTTTGTAACATAGAATAGAGATTAGCTATTTACAAGACGAGTCTACGACGCACTTTCCTCTCTCTCCTATTCACTTTCAATACCCTAGGCAATACACACAGGCTTATTATATCATGACGGAGAGATATCAAGTCCAGGGAAAAACAAGCTGGAGAGAGATGAGTTTCTTCGGTTGAGAAGACGCACTTGTTGGAGATCCGTGCAAAAAAAACGAAAGGATTGCTAACTCCTTAAAAAAGCCGGTTGAATAAGTTAAGCCTTTTATTACCCTATTGACCAGCCTCCTACTACGTCCTAGCTCTCTAGGACCTAATCACGTTATTCAGGATTGCTAACCGCCTAGGCAGCTATACTGCAGTTCCTTAGGAAAGGGGTTTGGATCTTATAGGATGTGGATATTGTTGTAGGCCACTCTAGTACATTGTTACTACATGATATGGGATGTGTAGGGAGTAATTGCGAATTCTCCGAACTGCGAATTAGATGAGTTAGCGTGAGGATGTTAGGATTTTAGGATTTTGGTTGCTCCTATAGGACTCTGCGTGTGTAGGCAGTGTCGTTTATTGTTTGAGGATGATATGATATATCTAGGTGATTATATTTATGAGGAGGATGAGGTAATAATTACGAGGGGGATACCTCTGCATGTTAATTTCGTTCTTTGGGCTAGAGTGTTTATAAGTCAGTACGAGTCAAGGTCGGAGCCTTGGGAGATGGACGTTGAAGCTTTGAGATTGGGATCTTGGAAGTTGGAGAGGTGGAATTCTACTTTCTAGCCTGGCTGTTTTTATTGATTGGCAATGCCATTGCCAATTATTGGAGGAATTATTAAGAATTATAATATTAACGGCACAGAGTTAATTTCTAGCACCCAGTCTATTTGGAATTTATACATAATACAGACTAGCTATTAATATAATGGCTTATTTTAAAAAGAGGATTAGAATTTAATTGGCGTTATATTAAGTCAACTGGAATTGTGTATAAAATCTAAAGCATATAAAAAAGTTGTCATTATCTCCTCACGAGGCTTTGACTCACTGACTCATGCTCAACACATTGTACTTTGGCCCTAATTTAGAATGCATTCCTGGGATTACATAAAGAAAAATTAATATAGCTAGACCGGGTGCAACCCGTTAATATTTTCCAGTGTTTCCCTTATCACCTTATGATAAGTGCCATAAGATTTGAACTACTTGGTAAGTTGCCCTAGTCTCTCTCGTCTCTTTATGTTACATGCATTTCAACAGTTTGGCTAGCACGGATGTTTAGAATGAAAATTCTATGAGCATTAGTCATAGCTTCTTTGCACAGTTCAAACAGAGTTGTTTTCAAAGAGCCCCTGCCTGCCAAAAATAGTGGTATCAGGAAGGATTGAGAAAAATACGGGGGTTGAGCCAGTCCGTGCCTGCCATGCTTTTCGGGGTTCCAAATTCCGAATCGTGGAATACCGACCGTTCTCTTGTAGAGAAAAATTCGGGAGTTATAGGCTTTTGTGAGGAATAATATTCTGGAAGCGTTGCTAATAATAATACGGTGTGTAGCATGATGACTGGCAATGGGTCTGAAAACCTTTGGTACATTAGCACATCAACTATAAACTATGAAATGAAAAACTCAAAGCTTTTATCTATTTAAGATACGATAGATTGTCTGACTAATGGGCTCTTGCCTTGTCTCCAAAAATTGTTGAGCATAATTGAGCATAATATTCTAATAAAAATTACTTAACGATCTGAACGAACAGAGACAATCAGAAATTCGAAACTCAGCACTCTCTCTCAAGATAGATAAATGGATAAGGCTCAACCTATTCCAAAGTGTTCCAGAAAATTCCAGTTCTTTGAAACTATTTTGACGGGTGGAAAGGATTCATATGTTCTCCATCAATTTGGCCTACGATGTTCCAGGATTTTTATATGAAATTCTCTGGAATCCTCTAGTACTTGGGAGAAATTTTTGTAACGTAGAAAAATAAACAGAATAGAGGACGAGGTGATTCAGGTTTGGCTATTTTAGGAACAGGGAAATATTTTTTGCAATTCGCCATCATGCGAGAATTGAACAAAGTTTGTACTCTACAACTTTCACGTGTTTCCAAGTGCTGAACTGAATGTGAATTGTAAATTACTCCACGTCTCCATGCTACAAAATTCCGGGCTGTAATAACATGAACAAAGTTACAAGTTAACTCCTAGCTTCTTTGGCTTGACTTCCTAGGTTTTCTATAATCCTAATGTAAAGGAGAGGATGAATATCCTGGGCTCTTTCGTTGCAGATGATCTGGATATGATCTGCTAAATGATCTTATGAACATGTCGACGTAGACAGGGAAAGACATTTCGTCTTTGTAGGTGAAGGTTGTCCATAGATCTTCCACATTTGTACGGACTTGGCATTTATTTGTTGTTCTAAAGCCGTAGCGGTTTAATTTTCTCTGTGATTCATAAATTCCAGAGACCTGTGCGTGAACATCTTAACTAGACTGTGTAAAAATAGTTCCCTAAATGTTTTTAACACTATCCGTTCTACAACGCCACACGAGCAATCAAGAATCAAATTCTCAAACCGCAATATTTTGAAGTCGTTTTTAATGAAATATTCTGAATTTCCAATCCCATTGTCAATCATTTTGAATCACTGACTGCATTTAGGCACGTTCTTTAGAAATGAATGCAAACGAGATTTATTGCACACATCAGTTAAAATCAAAAGGCAGTTCAAGGAGAGTCAAAAGCCTCAGATGTTAGGGAGATGTGAGCAATATAAATTTGATTTCGTTAAATTCATACCCCCATCATTCATAATATTCATATGCAAAAGCATTCCCTGCAATTCCTATAGAATTTCAATGTGAAGAAATCCGTTCAGAATGAAATGAAAATCAGAAAAATACTTATGTGAATGGCAGTATTTATAAAAGTGGATTTGGTGGCCTTGTGGGAATTGCTCCAAAAACTCAAAGAACGTAGATACAATTGATTCAAGGGGAAAATATTTCGAAAATTATCAAAATTGAATGTTCAGAAATGAATACAGAATTAATCATAAAAAACACGGCATTTCGACACATTACTGTTTGATCATGCAGTAAATTCAATTTGAATTCATTTCGTCCTTTGGTGACACCGCCAAAGTCACTGGAACCAGATCACTCCAGTTATTTTGACAATAGGATCACCAGAACCAGAAGATTGTATGCACACTACACGTACAACCTCAATAGACATGCTTCACTCAATAATATTATTTGCTCATCCGTTTTTTATAAATAATTCTTTTTGTACTTTAGTTTGCTTATCGAGCAATTTTATCAACAAACTTATCCATCAAGTTGTCACAAAATTCCCATTATATAAAAATATCCATTCGAATTCAAAAAAACAGAAATCCCTCAAACCCAAGTGTTCTTCAGGGCATCATCGTGCAGGATGATGATCTACACATATATCAAAATACCATTTGTGATTGCAAATATGAATTGCATTCTTGGGTGAAAATAGCTTTAATGTAACACACTATTGATAAATGATTACACAATCTCTCAAAAATTTTGTACAAAATTTTGCACAAATCTTGACAGCATGAGTCAGCTTGAAATTCTTGAAATGGGAATTTATTGGCTTTATTTCATAGTAGAATATAAGTAAAGCACGATTGTACTTCTTAACCTAAAAGATCACGTCTGACCTTTGAGGTGTCATGCTATCATTTGTAATAATGAGATTTATATAAAGTTCAACACTCTACTGACAGCGTGTTTAAATATACTAGTTCTACCATCCAGCCCTGATATGAATTATAATTTCAATTCATAAAAATTCATATTGTACCGACTCTATGAATTTCATAATAAAACATCCTCACGTTACCAATAACTAACAATGCAAACAATACAAGATCAAACTAGGCTATGAAATACAGGTCTTTACTTGAATATCCAGTGCTGAGATGAATTATAAAACCCTCTGCGTTTAAAACGCAGTTATTATTTGTAATCATCCTCTGCATACGACGACAACAAATAAACTGCTCCAAATGTCACCTTCACTCTCACCTTTTCAAAATGATTAAAAGCCATGAGATGGAATTCAGCATTCGAATGCTTCACAAAGTATCAGGTGAGGTAGATTATGAGCAATTAAATAAATACGTGCAGAGATTGGCTATGAAATATGATTATGAATGTGAATGTGAATGCATTGATTGAATTTTCTTTGTCAAAAAATAACACTGCCATCAGAGCATCTGAAATTAAGCCAGTTGCCACTGAACTGAGACAACTGTCAAAATCAACACTGTAGTTTTCGCTGTATCTCTCTGTGTGTAGTGCAGTGGAATCGAAATTATAAATTAGGGATGAGCAGAGGAGAGTTGGATTTTTTAATTATATTTTTTTTACATGTATGTTTAAACATGTGATACAAGCCAATAGATTTGTGTTATCATACTGAGCCAGTTATCCAATATGTAAGCTTACAATCGTTGAATGCGCAATAAATATGCATACATTTCCCCCATGTCAAGTCCTGATAAGTTCTAATCAGTACACCTTGACATTGAACTCTGAAACTGAATCTGAACCAACTGACAGCTAGAGGTTGATGATTCTCTAATTAAATTATGCTTGTTCAACTTGTACTCGGCAGGATAAGAATATTTCGTATTCTGAGTATAGCTGATTGTAAGGAAGACGTAATAAGAGCTAAGATTAATTTTATTTATAGACGGAAATTATTATAATAATTATTAACCTTTAAGAAACATTTATAGAAAGTTAGTTAAGCATGGATGTTAACTTGGAGGCATTAATTATAAAAACGCGAAGAATATTTTCAATATGCATTAAGATTGTCAGCAGAGTTTCAATGCTCAAAAGTCACTGTCCCCTAATCAGTCAAGTATATTTTTATAGACAGCTAGGCGTCTTTAGAGTATTTACGATATGAACTATTCCATACAATTGTTATTTAAGGGTTTGAAGAAAATATTTTGAAGTTACCTTATATAAGCTTGATCAATCAGTCCACACCTAATCAGTCACTGGAAAATATTCAATCAAACTTGTGTATAACTAGAGCACTTTAGAGAAATTTAAAATTTAATAGTCTCCTTCAAAAATATTTCAAATCCTTGAGTCCAATAGTTTCTTTAAATTCTTACAAACTCCAAACTGGTTGTAGAGGAATTCTAGACAAGTTTTATCAGTGACAAGTTTGAGATCCGTTGACAGTCTAGGCAATGGAAATGATAGTGCAGTGGACAGGAGCTATAAATAATTCAAATCCTAATATACAACCTGCTATTCATGAGGGATAATTTATTTTTGCGGTTCAGTCTTGCTTGTGGTTTAGATTGCTCTTATGTAGCATAGGACTCTGCTGAGATATAGCTAACTAAGATTGATAGTCATTAACCTACGTATTACGTAGTTTGCCGATTTGGAATGGCTTGCATTTGCGGTTGAGTTTATATTGATGGAATTTCATAATCAAATCGGTACATATAATTCCTACCATTTAGACTAGTGGAATAGGCTGGGTTGAACTAATATTGTAGGGCGGAGAGTGTAGATAGACTGAAACTTAACAGAGGATCCTCATAAGCCTCTCCAATAGCCAAGAAATGTCTCTGACTCTGACATATTTTATTTGTTTGCCTTTCTCTGGGCAGATAGACAAAGAATAGACAAAGCTCCATCGATGTTTTTTTTCTCTGCAATTCGACAGTTGAATATATTGTATCACAAATGTGACAGACAATCTACGTCGATGAATCTCTGGACTGGATCACAGAGTAGAACAGCTTGGTTATGAAATGACAGATGTAATGACAGATGCAGTTTGAGGAGAAATTTTTCAGTTTTTGTTCAGCTCCTCTATTAAATACATTTAATACATAGCTTACGTATGTTTTTAACTACATAACTGCAACTAGCTATAAAAAGAATAAACAATTATTTCCGATCTACACAAGGGACTACTGGCAGGTAGATCCGTGTTGTTTTCTTTATCGTTGTTGTGCTACGTAAATTGACGTAGATCATATTGCAATTAAACTTGCTATTATTCTAGTAAAATAATAAAATCCCCTCACGAGTCTACGCGAGTCAGAGGAAAAACTTGTCCTGACTGCTACATGGATTTTATAATCTGGTTAAGAAGGGATTTATACTTGAGTCTACTACGCACCAAGTCTCCGGACAGGGCATTCAGTTTCTCTCAAGTACAACTAGCAAATGAGATTGGAGGCAACAATGATTAAGAATTAATGACACGACATACTCGGCATTTTTGCATCTGAAAACAAGAGAAATATTTAGGTGAGTAGACGAAATGCATTCCTATTCTCAGTGCACACTACGTTTCATTCAAGTTGTAAAGTTTTAAAAGCTTTTTATTTATTATAGTTTATTACTCTTCTTCGAGATCTGTCAACATATTTTGATGAACAAGACTTGAAAGACATTTTTGAAAGATGAGTATCCCAAACAAGGCTAACTGGTTTTATATTTTGTCTCTTGACTAATAAAAAAACATCACTGCCGTATTGTTATTTTAAAACGGAATGACGTATGGAAGTATGGAATGGTATTTTACCCCTTTTCTTTCTTATGATGTAATATTTACCTAACTGCAGTGGTCAAGTAACTCACGGATGGTGACAGTGAGGGTAGGCCGGTTATAATCGGTTTGTTTGTACTTTTACTTGATTTTAGAATTTAATTTTGTCCAAGTGAAAGCAAGTTTGCGTAAAATGTAGCGAAATATAAACTGTTATACTCAAAAAGGCTAGCCATACAAATATATTCATAATTAGAGGAGGCTACAGCTCCAATTTAAGTTTCTGCCTTGCAAGTTTTTGGATGACAGGTGATTGGCCTAGTCTTTTGAGCTTTTAATCCACCAAAATAATAACTGCATGGTCAAATGTTTAGTGTGAAATAATTCTCGAATCCAGATCAGTAGTCCGTGCCCCGTCACTCCTGAGTTATTATATTCTATACACTTAAGGCTTATAGGGATTATAGAACATTGTGTAAGAGAAGTGCATAAGCTCGCATGAAAGAATTAGGCCAGGGTGCATTAGGGAATGAGTGATTATGGGAGCCTATACTGTAATAGGAGCACCGACTGCCACAAGACAGAATAACTTGCCTATATCCAACCTCATATTGACACAAACTGACTTGACAATTTGGCTTCCCACTCCTAACTCATTGTCAGTTGTTTCAATTAAAAACTCCTAATGAGCTCAATGACAATTGTAATTTATTGTGCAGGACAAAAAATAAAATCAAAATCACAGCTAGTTTTATTTGAATAGGTAGTCTTTCAAATTTCGAAGTAATTATTTTTTAAGCAATAGACATTGAGTGGGGAAATATTTCAAACTAAAACTTCTTGAAAACTGAAGCAGGTTTTACATCGAAAATTGAAAAAATTTGAGTTACAATTTTTCGACTTCCTTGTCATAATACGACGCTTCTAAATTGAGCCAATTTTATTATGCGTTTAGATGATCATGCTGTTGGTTTATCTAATGAATAAGAAGGTAAACTCTAAAAGGCATCAGGCTTTGATTTGTAATATTTTATCCAAACTTTAAATGTTGAATATTACGATGATCAAACAACTGCAAATATAAAGGTCCATCATCTTTTATCCCCCTAGACAATACTATAAGGGCACTTAGAAGCCTTTAATAAATTCAGCAATCTTCTATAATTGTTTAAGACTGAAAGTTAGGTTTGAATATAATAACTGTCTCTAGGTATATATTCTCCAAGGATTATAGAAGATTATTCTATAGGATAAGATAAAGGTTGTCTGGTGTGATTTGTAATAATTTGAGAAGACAGGTCTTCAATAAGACACGCTTTTGGCAAAGCCTCAGAACCTTAGGTGTTCTTTGTACATGCTCCCCACTTTTCGTCTCGTCATAATTTATAATCATTATAGTAATTAGTGGCTGAGAAGATCCTCCTCCTTCTATTGTCCTTAGTGCTTAGTAATCCATTATTATAAATATTTATTTTATCATGATGTCATGCAGACGGTCCTTTTCTAATCGGACGAGGGTCGAGATTTTCATATATTGTTGGAATTGTGTTTATCTGATTTTAATCCTCTTTTGGCTTTAATCCTGGGGTTCTATGGATGGTCATTAATCATTGAAATTCAATGTAATATTCTTACGCAGGTGTATGCAGGGTGCTACAATGATTTGTTCGGGTGTGATATAACCTGAACCGATTTTTACTTTTAAAAATTTATTCGAAAGATGAAATTCTAGAAGGGTTTAAAAAAACTTTACGAATTTTAGTATGAACATGGATGTATAAATATATTTAAAAAAATACATTTTTGTCTTAATACTTAAATTGAGAAAATCTATTAATTTCCAATGATTTAACAGTCTATACTTTTTAGTATTTACGAAATCACATATTATAATAATTATTTATGAGTAATTTAATTTACTAAAATGCTTGGGAAATCTGTGTTTTGTGCATTCAATTTTAGTTGTCTTCAAACATTCTGGGTTGCAGCAGGCCAACTTCTCCGTATCAATGAAACTATATATTTTCAATATTTAAATGTGCAACTGTAATTGTATACAAATCATCATGTTCTCTTCCCTAACTGATAGTAGAGAATTATTTTTTAGAAATAATTCATTCAAATGTCTCAAAAATTGTATGATTTTGCCTTGACTTGCTTGACACATTTTTCAAGAAAACTGGAAAATGAAACCCATTTACTGTCAGCCTGTCACTTGTCAGCGTCAGTCACAAGGGAGCTCGGCTGTATTTGAGCTCTGAGCTGAAGTCCAACCTATAACGCAATTCATCGACTGTGACCGTTTAATTCATTTCTACAAAAGGACATTATACTCATGAACTTGTTATCTTCAAGTGAATTACTTTTATGCTGTAAGTTACAAAAAGTTGCAGAAATTTAAACCTTAGTGGTCAGCCTTTTGAACTATCTGTCAGCAAATTCGAGAATGTAATTTTTTCCCAAAGACATCCTAACCCTTTCATACTTTGCTCGATAACCTAATGTAGGAACTGAATCAAACTTTACAAATGCAATTTAAAATGATACGAGTCTAGGGATACCATCTGTCTTTTAAATTTCAAGAGACTAGGATCAAATTACAAAATATTAGCCTTACAATCAGGTATCAAATACCCCTGCTACATTACAGATTAGAAACTTAGATATCCGGGGACGGTTTTTGCATAAAATATATTTAATCATGCTTCAGGAAAGGATTAGTTTTCTGAACTTTCTGATTCAATTTTTTTTTGAAGTCTCAAGAGGAGATTTAAAGATTGAAAGCAATTCCTAATCTTATCTCATCAATCATGCACCAACTCTCTCAAAACATTGAGTAAGATAAGTTTCTAGAAATAATAGATTCTCTAACATAAGTGTTCAAGCAACATTCCTATAGATGCAACATAAGCCAAACCAAAGATCATTTGAAAATTGAAAAGTCATAGACGAGGCCATCACCATCCTCTGATTTTGATAGTCCGATCTTCCCTGCATAGAAATTGTAACGAAGCAGCAATTTCGCAGATGAATGAGAGGCACTTGTTGAGCTATGTAGCTCCTTCTAAAATCGTGACTTCTTCCCAGTGACAAAATGAGAAAATACTTTTTCTCAATTTATTAAGCCACCAAGAAATGTTTGAAATCCCATCTAATTTATCCTAAATGTTGAGACATGTACTAATAGCACAGTTCTGCTGAATTAACTTGAAACTTTGGCAAGCCGAGAGTTGCAAGGCATTTCTAATCTCAATCTCTCAATCCTTTAAGATCTAAAGATAGTAAACAATTTTTTGAAGGTGCAGCAGAACAATGCATGCTTCGAGTTGTGCAATCAAACTCTACACGGGGAGGTGCTAATTAATAATTTTCAGTCGGGGCTCAGCACTTGAGGGACGCCTTAGAAGGAGCCTTCTAAGGTACAACTTGCTTAGATTCTAGTGACCCTAAATAATATTAAAAGGTTTGCAAAAAAATTGCATTTATTGAGGTAGTTGTGTTAGTTAAGTGTGGAATTATTATTATGTGTGTTATTGCTGATTTGATTTCTTATCAAAAATTAAATAATCTTGAGCAAATAAAATTGTTTTTAGTACATTTGGAGAACTGTGTTATTCATACTAGACTGTAGCTCATTGTTAGCTTTACCTTTACCTAGTTTCTAGATAAATCAATACGTGAATGAAAATAAGTATAAAAGTATAAAAATATCATTCTCAAATGCTCAGCCTATTGAGGTTGACCCAAATGTGTGGAATAGATATCTCAAAACTTCAACCTCGTGAGTCGGGACATGTCAAGCTGAATTATATTTACTTATCTTGAGTCAGACTTTACGAGATTCGTTTGTGCCTTGGGATTTGAAGTTATCTGAATTTAAACTACACAAGGATCTATTTTAAGGGCCAGGATTATGTATTTTTTGCTTAAAATCAAAGCCCCAGAAAAAACGAACTTGTCAATTCCATTAATGATTGCCTGTGCATATCTGTATATGCATGTATAAATACTTGATTACGAATTACCTTGTTTCTTTCTAGCTTTTACTGTTTAGGCAAATTATTATTTATTACTTGGAGCTGATATTAGTTGAGATTATGATTTTTGATGTTTTTAACTGCGGTCAAGATTATGTCGTTGATACCATTGATTTGTGTAATAAAAGTGTACACATAATTACAGTTTGAGGTAGGAGGGGCTCATGTTTTATATCATTTGGAATGAGCATATGAGGACACAGACAGAGAGATACATAGTATTTATTTACAACGTGATAATTGAAATAATTGTTTATAATGATTGATTTAATGCAGTTTGCAGTCGGTGCATTTTATTTCACACAAATTGTGTCAATGCTAAAACACTCAAGGCAACATTTATTTACTGTCTCAGGCAGGGATACAAATCCTTAGTAACTCGTCCTACGTATTAGACACTAAGGGTAAATACGATTCTTTTGCTATGAGCATAACTCTGGGCTTGGGCTTGAGCTGTTGCTGTAGTTAAATGACCAATTAAATTTTATGGCTCAATCAGACTAGTGTGGTATAAATTTGCAATCTATTATAACAAGAAGAGATTGAGTTTAATAAAATTCTTGCTGCTATAGTCGTATCGTTTAAATAAAAAGTTTTAAATTTATCAATCGTTACACTTTACCCGTTTACAGCTCAACTTCGAAACTCTTGTCAATAATGAGAGCCATAACAATTAAGGAAATAATGACAATAGATAAGTGTTCGCAAAATCCATAGACAGGTTAAAAGAAGAATATCCGATTTTGTTACTTGATTTTATGGATTGCCCAAGTCCAATGCCTATCTAAATGCTGAAGTACTTGGTTGGACCTGTCTTACCAATTATTATGTGCAAAATGAGTCTGGCGGTCTGAAAATCATTGAACGTCAACAATTCAAAACCCGTATCGAATGTAACTCCTTACAAATGCTATTAAAAATTTGAAATTGTTTATACCAAACAGTTGCAAACGATATCTTTATTTTTTAGTCTATTTCATCAATAGGGAGCTATGATTTAAGAAACGTGGCCCGAAGTCTTCGCAGCTCGTTTAACGTATTACATATGCATCCATCCTGACTGAAGGTAAAACGAACGAGTGTATAAAAACGAGAAGACAATCACAAATATCATCCTGGAGAAACAAAGAACACCGACTGCTTCTACTTTTTTCTAAATCCATTCCAGAGTCTGAGATTACGAATGCTTCTGTCTTTTAAAATCTCTTGTTGTAATCTCCTCTAGTAGACAAAATGATTCTCCTTCACGATAATATATTAACACTGTGCATCTCTTACCCGTAGGAACATCCTAGTTCATTGCAATCAGTTAGAGCTTAAAAAGACTTGGCAGGGCTTAAAGAGTAGAAAAAAAGTGCTGGAAATGAGCAAAAAAAATCTGATTCTTGTGTCGTGGAATTACATGGCGTTTTTTAAATAAATTCTTGACTGGAAAGTTTAAACTTTATCATCTTCTATCACTTAAGATTAGAAATCCTGAAGCTGTGCTGAAGACAAGTGGGGAATTGAAAAACCCGAGGGTTCATAGACTGTTCTGGCCAGCCACCCGTGGCAAGTCAAATTATTCATCCTTCTTATACACTTTAATGTCCTTACTGACTGTCTATGATGGTATACAACCGATTTGGAAACATCAAGTTCAGGAAGATACTCTATGTATTACTAGAGAAGCAGAAGGATACAACTTATAAGGAATGATTATAGAGTACTTAAAATTAAATTGTAAATCCTCCTACTCATGCCTTTTTATAATGTATTAATTATGTCTTGCAGAAAATATTACCGAGACTACAAAATTTCAAAATTGTGCAAACAAGACTTAACAATTACAACACAAAGCTCGAGGAAATTGCAAAATCGGCATAAGTCGGTCAAATCAATGCAGAAGAAAGACAGGCGGAACTAGGTTGAGATTCCGGGTATTAATATTTAAACAAGGGATAAAGGCCAAGGTCTGCAGAAACTATGGATTTGATTAGTTTTGTGCGCCATAAAAGTGAGTATTAAATTTTGCACACGTGGGTAATGAAAATTAGCAGTAAATAAAGTGCTTAGTCTTTGATCTACTTGTCAGCTTCGTGGAGTCATTTGTTTTTAATTGCGCGTATCAAATCCAAAGTGAACCCTTTGAATTTCTTGTAAGCACACGCAAGATTTGCATTTGGGATGCAACACTTAAGCCACAATTACCCTATGACATGAACCGCTTCTAATATCTTTCTTAATATCTTTTTTTTCGGCTGATCTTAAACTTTGAAAAACTTCCCTGTACAACTTCATTTAGCCAAATTACATAACCTCCGTAATTCTTCACCACCAATACCCAGTCCATCACCACAATGGTTTTTGACCAAGCGTGTGGTCGAATAGTTAAAAAAAAAATTATTATCGTTGATATTAATATTATTCCAGTTCCAGAAGGAGCTTAAAAATACGGAATCCTTTTGCGACAAGAATAGACGATATAATTCTTAGCGGACCAAGACCTCAAGTAAATTAATGTTATTACCAAGCAAATTGCAGAGCGACGGTTTTTACAACCCCTTTAGAAATGATACCTCCTCTCTCTCTCTCTCTCTCTCTCTCTCTCTCGTTTTAAATACAAAACAGTAATTATCCTCACTAATAATAATACCAGAGTTATGAATAACTAGCCATCCATCGCTTCATCGTAACTAAAAGTATCATCATGGCCCATTTAATAGCTTTGATGTTCAATCTATTGACGTCTATTGCTGAAGGTAACATCTCGCTAATTGTAACTTGTGACCTCCTGGATAAAGTGGAAGTGGAGATTCGCATGTATTTTCAGTATTAGAGAACAAGCCTGGGATGATTTCATTTGTAGCCAATATTGGGTACCAAGGATGGATGAAAATCATTGAGAAGTACAGTATTTAAATAACATATAATTAAATAACTTTAAATCCCATGAAACACCTTTAAATTATGTTAACTTGAGGATGGGCTTGAGTTTGACTACCGGTCTATAAATTTCCATCTGAAACCATCTCATTTTTACACTTTACACTCAGGGCTGAAATTACCTAAGGAATTAATTACTGAGATGATTTCGTTCCAGTGCATAATCTCTTTGAATATGAATTCAGGAGCTTACATCAATTTTTAAATATTTAATTACTGAGCAAGCATTTTCAGAACTGAATCTTTTGAATTGGATTGAATTGAAACTATGATTTAAAAAAAATTCTATTCCATCCAGAAATTAAGGATTAGCTCGAAATTTGACAACAAAAACACTGTTCAAACTTGCAATCCTAGGATATTTGAAACCACCTTGGGTATGGAAATTCAGACTATGTTAAACCGCATCATTTCTCTCTCCGACTCTGCTAACTATTCATTTGTCCATTGGCTCATTCCAGAAAGCGTATTGACTGATCCCCATTCTAATTAGGTAAATACTAATGAGATAATGAACATGTATTATGCACTATATTTCCTCCTCTAGTAATTATTTAATTATCTCAAACTCAAGGCATAGAATTTGTTAAAGTGGGATGGAAATTCTATAGGAACTCCAGACTCGTAGTCCTTCATGAAACTCACTATCCTGTATATTTCTGTGGTCTTTATGAATGAGATGTGCTAGGGCAGTATTTTAGAGCTTGTAGTCACCGCTTAATTATAATTTAATTGGTTTCTGACTAGGGCTCTATTTGTCTAAGGTAGCGCGGACCTGCCCTTGTAGTATTTTGCAAATAATTGGATACAGATGTAACAACATAATTAGGTACAATAGTGTCAATTAGGCATTTAAACTGGGCTTTGCTATTGGCATTTAAATTATTTTGAAATGCAACTAGGAATGAGCTAATCCAATCTAATTAAAAATCAGCTTAGCACCCATTCCTAATCCAGATTCCAGACTATTGTTCTGAGGGGAAGAATGTGCACAAATGTTTATGGTTAAGGTGACCTTTGGAAAAATTTCCGCATTTGGATTTCCTACGTTTACTGAGTGGTACACAGGGAAATAGTGTCATGGAATGGCCCCTTACAATACACCCACTCCATAGAAAGTCAGCTGTAAAGGTAAACATCAAACTAGATTTAGTTTAGTGTCACAAACACAAAGCCTTTCTCGCACACCCCAAGTGATTCGAAGTAAGATAGCAGAATGTCAACATGGATTGTATGGAAGTGGCATGTGTCATGTACCACACTGGTATTATTTATCATTTCTCGATAAAGTTTACGCCTCAACTTTAAAATGTTTGCTTTATCTCTCGTGTATGTAAATATTTGTACGAAGGGGATGTCACTTTTTAAAAGAATTTCTTTCCAAACATAGTTTCCTACTTTAGGGATAGAAAATGCAAACAAATATGAGCTGGAGAAGCGTGACTTGTGAACTTGAGTACTTGAAAGGACATGCGACATAAATTTGCGAGATTTTTATGGAAATTTTTACGGGGAAAGTGTGCGGATTCCCATTTTCTAGAGTAGCCTGGCATGTAAGATATAGAGTATGGGAGATAAATATTTCGTTGGCCTGAACTTGGACTTTCAGATGGGAAAATATATATTTGTTAACATTAATATTCACAAACGTCCTCTTGGTGGTTTGCTTGGCGTTAGTTTCGCAGCCCTGTGCTCTCACATAGCTATGAGTTGACTTGGCTAACATTTCTGGGAAAGCTGTGTCAATTGAATATGTTAGTGTTGTGTGCCTACGTATTCATGTCTTGTGCAGAGTTTCCTCGTAAAGTGTGCGAATGTAGTTCAGGGAAACTTGTGGAAAATAGGAAACGATGGCATTTCAGCTGATTAAACACATTCTGATCTACTTTCAATTGATCGTGTTTTTTTGTTACTAAACATTAAATATTTACCATAAAAAATCCAAAGACTTCTGATAATATCAATCTGTGTTTAGTTTTACTTTTAGCATCAATGAATCCTAGTCATTGATAAACATCAACCTCTCGATATTTTTTCTACAGCAAAATAAAACTAATTTATAAGATTTATAGGTGGTGGAATATGATTTGTGGATGACAGATTAGAATCATAAAGTTAATCATTCAAACACATTAGTCCAGTCATTACAGATGATGTGTACAGGTATATGAAAGCCATTTCCAGAAGTAGAAAATAATTGGAGCTCCAAACAGCTTTATAAATATTTTGGGGCCTTGAACGGAATAAAATGGAGGAAAGCTCTAGACACATACACAACTTCCAGTTTAATTTAACCAAATGGATTCCAGGAATTGAAACCCAGATAAATAAATTTAGGATGTAAACAATCTATAGAAATGCAAAGAGTCTGCCATGATGGAAGCTCTCCATAATTGATGGAATCAGGCTGTGTAAAGTCACATAGTTTCAATCGGAATTCAATCAAACTGGGCCGAAGCCTTAGAATAATAAAATCCCTTTGTCTGAGCACTTACTCATGAAATAATACAAATACGAGTACACACTTCCCTAGAAACCCGAACGAGGATCAAATAGTTGAATAGGAAATAAGGAAACCATTTAAAAGCTTTGAATTATAAAGGGCTCTTCTAAACAAAGTCATTAGCTATAAAGCAACCAAAACCCAAGTACATAAATTAAACATGTGATTGATGTTGATGCCTTCATACCAAAAGCCTCGGTGGTGGTACATGTCAAAAAATCATAAAAATCTTTTCAACATTCCAAATTCCAATCCAAATCTGATTAGCCTTTCTTCCTATCTCTGAAAATATGAGAAGGTTCTCTCTCTTCTTATTTTAAAATTTTTTACAGCCTTTTAATTAACCTACCGCCTGCTGTCTCCTTAATGAGAAAAGTTACGGATGGCATTAAAAGTTTTTTTATACTTTTAATATATTTTATGAACCCTACGCATGCAAGATCAAACTCATTCCTTCAAGAGCTTTTTTTTTAAAGTTGAAATAACAAATAAAAGTTTATCTAATGAATAATCACAATAAGTGCAAGTATATTTTTTTCACATACCTTCTATTCCTCGTGTCCAATGATAGCTTTAGATTTGGAGGATATGAACAGCTTCTTGTTCAAATGATTTTTTTTGATCAGGCTGGATCTTCAGGTTTGTAATAAAACTGGGAAATATTTTGATCTATTAGTTCATTAAATTGTTTATGCCTGATGATTATGATGAGAGTGCTGATAAAGTACAAGTTGGTAGGTATTATCTAATGGCAAGTCTTTGTAGAACTCTCGTGTGAGAGATAACTTCTAGAACCGGCTTTTTCTACACTGCCAACTTCCAAGATAATTATGCAATGTCTGTCACCTCACTTTTCGCCACAGAAACTTACTTACTCCGTTTCCTCAGACTTGAAAGAGTAAACTTGTACATGGGATGGACGATGATGGCTATGCTATGCTCGTGGCTTGGTGTTGATCTGTCCTGGTAGTGTGGATTTAGATTGTGACAGAGTTCAAGTGGAAATTCACAGGGTATAGCTTTTGCTCTGCAATTCAAATTCGAAGGAAAGAATTTCACACTTTTGTTCCCAATTCTTCACACACGTTCAACCCTCAGAGCTATTCAAGATTTAAAGGCTCTGTATGAAAGTGCAAGTTTTTTTGCATTGAAAGTGAATCTGATCGATGATGGTGCTTTTATCGTAGTAGGCTTTTAGGTTGATGTAATCTTGCAAAATTTTCAACGAATTCTGAAAAGTCAAAAAACTATATAGTCGGATGAGGAATTCAATCAGCTCCTTAAAGTGAACGACTCTTCTTGACTGTGTGCACACACAAGGTTGGTCAAGTGTGACTATGGGCACAAGAGGAGAATGAAAATGATGGAAAACGCCTGTGATTTTGATTAATTTTCAAGAATGGTGATGACACTTGATTTAATAGAATGACAATGATGGGTGTAATTGTGGCTTGACGCTGACAGTCTTGTCAATTAAGATGCTGGATCAGAATATTGATTTCTCCTTACGCTTTTCTAGGGCTTCCTCACTGAGCTTCAAGACGAGGTTGATCGACTCTGCTTTATAAACTTGGACTGGGATGGATAGATTGAGGTTTTAGGGAAAAAGAGCCTACTGAAGGAGTTGACCCGATGGGGTATTTTAAGCAGATTAATAAAAGGAGTCTAATAACTGAGGTAAGATTACCTTGCACTATCATACATTAAACAGGATTGGGAATCTGTCGTAGACTTGTACTGGAAGTTATAGTGTTCCTTACCGTTCTAGACTGACTCTATTTAGAGAAATGGGATGCAATGGACTGTGAATGATTGTAGTGATTTGGATTTTTTGGATAGTCAAAGAGGTTGGGACTGGAACACGGTTTCAATGCGACTAACTAACCTCTGTTTTACTCCTGCTTGACGATATGATTCTCGTAATAATAAAAAAGAGTTGGCAGAGTCAACACACTTACGTTAGTTACACTCATATTCAACTGCTCCTATGGACATAGAATATAGAAGCATTATTATCATTACTTCAACATTACACTTACTCCTTGTTATACATTCCTACACAGCAAATCTAACTAACTTAAGCCCTAGCCCCGAGACTCCCAGCTCTACGTACATGACTTCTTATTGCAGCCAAGCTCGTGTGTGTTTCAAACCAGGTTGAGAAGGTTCTAGGGATTCGGCAACCAAGACGGGTTATCGGTGAAGCACTCGATATAAACTTCCATAAGACTTTCCTCCATTTCTCAATAGCGAATATCTGTACTTTCTGTACTAAGTAGTTGAGCCGGTAATGAGGATGAGACGAGTGTTACATTACAGTCCGGAGAATGCCACCACCACCAAAAGAACCACAAAGTCACATACGACCATTGTCTTAATAATCTGTGGGGACACGTCTGGTATATATATATTCCAGTTAGTCCGTTCGTATAGGCAGTTTGCAGATAGTATGGATCCATCACACACATGTGTTAATTCCACATTAGCATTAACTACTAAAGGTGCATTGTATCAAAGGGAATAATATTAGAGATACGTCTCTGCCCTCGGGTTTAGAAATGGGCAGTGATGAACATGACACGTATTTGCTAGTGATATAGTCGACTGTTGTCAAGCAATGCTTTCATATCATAGTAGGGTCTGAGATGATTTTTTCAGAACTAAGACTACTGTGAGACTGGATTGGATATTCGGATATCTTGTATGGATTGTGAAGACAGTTGTATCCACTAGGCCTGTGGCACACAAAGTATAGGTATGTCGGAGAAGAGGTTTTGAGAAGGTGGATTAGTGTAACTAATCCATCCAGAGACCTGCAGAACTTTATATTAAAAGAATGGATGTGTAGTACTTGAATTTTTAGCATTGGACTTGGTGGTGGATTGCATATTAGAGGCAAAGGTGGTTGGTTAGTTGGTTAGCAGCATCTTGAGTCTGTTTGAGCTTTTTAAAAGGGTGAAGATGCAGTAGTCAAGTTAAGAGATGATATAGCTCATGCTCTTTTTGTGTATCTTGAGCTTGTCTCTGAAGAGTCAGGTTTTCTAGAGTTTCTATTCTTTGAAGATGAGAGTGGATTAGTTTTGCGCTTGCTGATTGCATTGGTATGGTGAGTAGTAGGCTCGTCATGGCTCTTGGATGGTCGTGACAGGATGATGAGGTGGATTTTTAGTTGGATTGGAATTTGGGATTTGAATGGACAGGAGTTGAATGGATTTGAATATTCTTTTTATCTTTAAATGTCTTTGGATTTTAAAACAGCTTGGTTTTCTGGTGAGTTTAATCCAATTTGGTTGGAATTAGTCATAAATAACTATTGACTATATATGGTTCATTGGAAAATCTAAATAGTTTCGACAAATCGATTTGGTAATTATTGATAACCGTCGCTTTGCGTCGAACTATTCGAAATGAATGACCGGATCCGCAAATTAAACTTGTAGCTTGAAAAACTATGATAGCAAGTAATTTTATTTTTGAATTTGAAATTTATATTTACAAACTAATAGTTAGTACTTCATTTTCTCCAAATATTATTAATGTTCTTTAAAAAATTTAAAACATAAAGAAAATAGTCAACGTTCAAATGCATCAGCTCTGTTTCCATGTAAAACAGGTCCCCATGCATATGCTCCATCTCCTCTATCCCAACAGATTCAAAGTTTTATTCAATATCCATCCCACAAACCTATTGACTGAACCTGTGTAACACAACCTCTTCCAAAAGACCACAAGACAATAACCACACGAGAAAACTCCACATCAACAATCAACATCAACATCCAGTTCCGAATACTTTACGAGTATAATATTCACAATCTTGCTCGAAGAATACATAGAGGTAAAAAAAAAGTCTGTAAAGCTATCAAAACCCTTTTTTATACCAATACACATTACATATGCAGATTTCTTCCAGCACGATTCAGCAATGTAGGAATAAGAATATTAAAGAGACATGATACCATCTCCCTCTCTCGCTGCGGCCGAACTGGAGAGGATATTAGCTAATGGATAAAATCCACAGTGAAACAGAACATGAGATTTTACATGGAAAAATCCCCTTCTGACTCCGTCTATGATCCACACTTAACTTGTGAGATCCTCTCCTCGTCCCTTGATTGCCTAGCCTCCTCTTGTTCATAAATTTTAAATTGTAAATTGAGGTTTTTTATTGAACAGGTGTGTTGGCTCTTGCCTCTTTGTATCATCATCCGCTCTACTGCCATTAACAACCTAGAAGAGTAAGCTAGAAGATTCTTGAGACCCGGCTCTACTGTCTTATAGCAAGTGGAGCTGCATCTTTGAATCTCAGAGCTAGTACTGAAGAGTTGGGCCGGTTGGGCCTCAGAAATGAAATGAAATTGTGTGGAGGAAGCACGTGTGGTTAGGCCGTGTTTGAGCACTAACAATATTCAGCATTATTTTTTAGAGGGTATTATGTGTTATGATTACAATATATATTTACAAGGTAGAGAAGCCAAGTTTGTTTTTGTTTTTTTTGGCTCCCCAGACTTGTTCTTCATCGTTCGAATTTCAATTAAGCATTTCTGGACATGGACATGAACACCAAGGCTTGGGCATGCCTTTGGACTAACAATCAGTAGTTTATGTGATGTTCGAGCTGTTTCTATACGTGGAATCCAATAACAAGTACCAGGTATGAGCTAATCCAAATGGTATTATCTTTATAATGTACTGCGTTACAGGGTTTTGATCGGCTGTACAATATAATGGGTGTATTGTTCCATGTTTTTTTTAAAAAGGATACCTTAGACTGAGATTTAAATATTTGAGAGGCATAAATTGTTATTCATCCTCTCCTACACGGTCGAGTAATTATTGAAGAGATTGCAACGCTTTTATTATTAATGTATCAGATGGAACTTGAGAAATCTTCAAGTTCAAATGTCCAAATCTCTCTGCTCATTCCTTAGACCTGGGTTTGATTATGGGGGAAATGTTGATGGTGGATCTTGTTTCTGATTTGATTTGCATTTTGTAATCTTGGATGCGTTTAGAGGCTTGGATGACTTTGGATAGCGTGTGAGGAGGCAGTTTGTCAAACCCATCACCAAAACTGAGTGGTCGACCCCAAATGAACCTCATTTTTATGGGTTATTATCGGTAATTTTGCCGAATTAACAACTTTTTACATTTCACGTAGCCAGAACATGAACATGCAGGCTGAGACTGTGGTACTGATAGTGATAAAGTGATATGCCTTCTACATAGTGATACTTGGGATATAATTCCTTAATTCGTGTTTAATAGCTCTTGTAACATCTAATCCGGCGGCTCATCCTTGCCTTCCTTCTAGTTTTTTTTAGTTTCTAGATTTGACTGAGTTGGAGTTACAGCATCAATTATGAATTATCTACATATTATGCCTGGTGAGTCACGGGAATCAGCAAAGGATTGTATGCATCACCTTTGAAATATCGCAACTCAAATATTAAACATAAAGTAAAGGGTTGAATATAATGCAAGTCAATTGTTTTATTGCTTAGTCTGTCAGATCAGAGATGAGCATTTACACATGTACGTATATAGTATATGAGAGTTATCACAAATCACAACTATGTGCTATGAGCTAATCACTTAGGACATGCGATCTCTTAGAAATATAAGATATTTTATATGATGGACAGGAATGATTATGAGAACGTCAACAATAACATAGCGTTTTATTATTCCAATGAAATCTCATGGCATGTTTCAAGCTCCAATGCAATTAATTGAGAAGACTGCACCGTCGACTGGTGTGAGTTGTTATTCTCAATCGAATCTTTGCGATAGGAAGTGAATACGAAGTTTGTGTAGACAGTACTCGAATATTAAATGATTTTATTTATTATCAGCGAGAATAAATTTATTTTAGGGACCCATCCATTCATTTGTATTTGCTTGGAGGGATCCGAATATTGATTCAATGTGTTTTGCGACTTCAAAGACGAGTTGGTTGTGAGAGAGCTCATTATAGTAATGTAAGGAATGAATGGCTTTAATGCTGAAAAGATTTTAACGAGAAAGAGCGCCGGGGATGTCCTTAACGGAAATCGATAGTCTTATTTCAAATTTTTATGTACTGAACATATCATGCGGAAACTCTCAATCTAATATTCTCAATACTTTCCTACGCGTTCTCTCACGATACTACCAAATATAACGCTGGAAGATTCATGCCCTCAATCCTTTCAAAGAATCTTCCAAATCCTATGAAAAAGTTACGTAGAAAATTGCCATTAAATTGGTAAATGGAACCAAACTCAAAGTTCCCTAAAAATCATAAGAAGCTTACACTAACTAACAAATCTTCATGGTTGTTATAAACTGATTGCAAACTGCAGAACCCTCTCGACTGGAAACTCGATGAAGAGAAAGAGCGGAGAAAGGAATTAATACAACGTGGGCGATTCATGATGATTAAGTAACGTCACTTATTCTCCTCAAGTGGAAAGTTGGATTTATTTTCATCACATAAACTTATCGCATTTTCCTTGACTGGCGGAACAAGGACTTTGGATAGAACAGCCAGAAGAAGAACTCCAAGGTCACACCGCCACCCGTCCAGAAACCCGGAGAGATCCAGAGCTGAAATGTTCCAGCACTTTCAAGACTCTGGCCAGATGTTGGGAAATCTCATTCTCTACTCCTCTTTAAAACTGAGTCTGGTTTTCAAAGAAATCTGGGTTAAACTCATCATGTGCCCATTGGATTGAACCTGATGAATATGTAGAGGACTTAGGGCTAAGAGACTTCCCCTGAGCTATGTCTGTCGAAATAATAATGGACAGTCCGTAATTGGATGTCAACAGGTGTCTAAAACATTTGACGGGAAAACCCAAGCATAACACTTCCGTCATCAAACTCGTTTAACATAATGTACACACACTGACTGAAACCCTTTTCTAAGAATAAGGAAAGGCATTTTCTACACAGCTGGCCAAGAAGCTCAAGAGATCCGAATGCACAACAACTCCCCCACATCCGACGCTACTCCTACAACAAGAGACGGAATAGATCCCATATGGAAGAAAAGGAATCCAACCCGGTGCACCAGTAGTAGTACAAGTCCAAGCTTCTCCTTCCTGGAGTGTGCAAAAATCAATTGAGAAAAAACGTCTTCTTGATGACGTCAATCCATAAATCCCCACTGACGAAGAAGAAAGTCCAAACAGACTATATAACTCAACTAAGATTACTCTGCTTGATCCCCTCGTATCTTCAGAGTTGCCTTAAATATCATCATCTCTACCCGCATCCGGCTATCTTATAAAATCTTCTCCGCCGTCGGAGCTGTAGGTGCATGGCTCTGTATGAGTGATGCGTTTAGAAAGTGTGCTTACTTATAGCACTACGAAATCATTATTATAAAGGAGCAGGAAGAATTATATAGTTTTGACACAGTGAGCCGAGGAGCTGGAAGGAAGCACACGTACATCCGCTTGGTTGCTTTCTCCCCAAGTCCCAATAAATTTTAAACACCCATCCTACTTGCTTCCAAGATGTATGTATGCTTCCAAGATACACAAACATAAATCCTGAGCGATCTGGAGAGATCTAGACTGGAGCATATAATTCTCAAGATTAAAACCTTACAGACAAACAACAACAGAGACCGTCTACACACTCTTTCCCATGTCCTGGAAAGTCTGGAGGATTAAAATTGCTCATTTTAATTTCCTACGTATTAAATGACTAAAGAGTAACTCCAAACATGTTCACCTAATAATCTCTATTCAACCAAAGAGCTTGAAATAAACTTTAATTATAAGCTTCCCAACTCGTACGAGTCCTCGAAATAGTCATAACCTCTGCCCCTCCCCATAATCAGCAGATAAATTGTATAATTGTAAAACACACAAGCAAAAATTAAATCAACAACAAGTTCTTCACCCGTAAACAAGCTACAGCTCAAAACAGTTCCAGTCTCCTAGGAAAAGCTTTTCTGTGTGTATAACCAAAGAAGAGAATCGACTGTAACACGAGTACTGTAGTATATTTATGCACTCTGTGTATTTGTAGTGGTTAGCCATGATAATAAATAAATAAAAACTCACAATAACATAATTTACCGATCTCCCACTCTCCTCTGGATATTTCCTTGCATAGACTTTGTTATTCACAAGTCGTAGGATGTGTAGGCGGTATGACGTAGGAATGTGGAGGTGGTCGTTTTAAAAGTAGAATGAACTGAAATAATTCATTCGGGGATCTGGGCTTTGGAGATAGGAGAAAGCGCGGAGAAAGCATGACGTCAAGAACTCATAGTGTTTAAACCATGAGTAAACATCAATTGCTTTCTCCTCTGGTATCTACTGCCACCACCAACCACGCCGGCCTGACATCATCACTGCCAACTGAGGCTGGTAGCAGAGAATAGATTCGGAGAGCCGCCTTCACCCACGCTTGGATTTTCTGTAATTTCATAGTTACGTCGTAGTTTTTTGAATGCCAAGGTCTTGCTTCAAATGGAATGAAACGACTCGTGCGGCGTAAGTGGGGACTGCAATAGCACACAATACAAGTCTTAACTAGTGCATAGTATATTTTAGCCCTCCCACACGGGATTCCCTCGGAGTGCGTGGATTGTGTCGGATTTTGAATGCATGTATTAACTTTGATGTGCATGAACGTTTGGCATTGATTTTGATGTAGAGAAGACGAGTTGGGGAATAGTAGCTCTAGTAGTTGATATTTTATAATGCTACCAACTATCGACGGAAACTGAATTTAGAAGAGTCAGAGAGAATTGAACAATTCCACTTGGCAATCTTGTATTTTTTAAAGATCCTTAGGAAAATTGATAATAGGACGAAAGAATATTGTAGAACAGGGTCGGACCTAGAATCCATGCAATTTCATGTTTATTTATTCTGCTTCAATTAACTCTTTGATCAGAGGGCTGTAGGAGGGATCTTGGTGTATAGTCGTTGTGTATAGCTATAGACTAAGTAAATTATATGGATTAAATGTCCCACGTGAAGAGAAAGTGCTTTCACCAGAGTTCTAGAGCAGTAAGTCTTCTTTTATTATCAAGTCAAGGTGTGTACATCATCGCATGGTCTTGAAAGATACTTCCTGGATTTATCAAGACCTTTGTTCATTGTTCTTCTAATGAGTTTCATTTCCGTGATCACTGCCTCAACTTTGAGGGCTTGAAAGGGGGGATTAGAATTGAGACGCGGGTAGTAGGGGGTGCTGATTGGAGTTGAAAGAAATATTAAAAAATTTGAAATCCATTTGAACTTAATATTTTAGCTGTCTATTCCGATCAGGGTTGGCAGGTGAAATTTCAAGTGAAAAATGAAAAATGATTGAAATTTCATGAAAAATGAAAGATAAAGATG